>JAPKLW010004744.1:0-24921 GCA_026898455.1 Plectranthus barbatus
ATCTTTATTTTCCAAACAAAACCCTGATTTTGAATTCCTCAAACAATAAATTTTAGAACCATAGCTAGTACATAGGATAATTTCCCCATACAATTCCCCTGGATCGATAACCTTAGGGTTTACAAATTTATTTGCCGCTGTTATTATAATTAATCTGTTAGAAATAGCAGTGATCAAATTAGCGCCGCTGCCGGGGAGTTGCTAGATTTTATCTTGTTACTAGTTCGTTCTAGGATTTGCTGGATTGAGTTTTATTTTTCTGTACGTGTGCGTGTGTGAGTTTTCGTTTCAGAATTCCACATCGATCGACGCCCATTAGCGTCGATCGACGTCGATCATCTTTTTGCATCGATCGACGGACAACTTACGTCGATCGATGCTGAACTGATATTTTCCCTTTTTCCTGCGCAGGTGCATGAACACGCGAGCCAAAGGAAAAACACTCGAAGCCTTTGTCCCTGAAATCGAAGCAACCTGCAGGAAAATCAAGAAGAAAGGTAAAGACAAACAGCGAGAGATGGCTGAGAATCCTGAAGCACCTCTGCAAAATATGACTCCCGAGGAGCAGAGGCAATTTGTGAATGAAGTGCAGCAGCTGAGAGTACAACTTCAAGCAGCCCAGGCTGCTCAGGCGGAGCAAGCTGCAAGACTAGCAGAGTTGAACAATAGGCAGATTGTGGTTCCGCAAAGGTCCATCTTGGATCGATTTCTTCCACAGCAAGCAGAGGCCGGATTCAGAATTGGCATTGATGCCAACAATTTCGAGCTGCGCACAAGCCTTATTTAGATGGTGCAGCAAAACCAGTTTGGGGGAAGAGCTGTAGAAGATCCATATACCCACCTCAACCAATTCATTGAGGTGTGTAACACTGTGAAGCAGAATGGAGTAACCCAAGATGTGATCAGGATGAGATTGTTCTCGTTCTCACTCAGAGACTAGGCACGGTCTTGGTTTGCTGGACTGGATAAGAGCCAAATCGGGACATGGGAGGAGCTTCGAGCAGAGTTCCTTACCAACTACTTCCCACCGAGCCTGCTGCTGAAGAGGAAAGCTGCCATTACTACTTTCAAGCAAATGTATGATGAGTCACTTTACGAGGCCTGGAAGAGATCTGGAGATGCAAGTGTGTCATTTTTATGAGGGACTGAACCCTCACATGAAGGAGCTGGTTGATGCATCTGCCGGAGGAATACTGATGAAGAAGAGCGGTGCAGAGAGTATGAGGTTGCTGGCTGATATGGCGCTGAATAGCCACCAATGGCCAACTGATAGGCAGCTACCAGTCAAAGCAGTCGAGACAAAGCCAGAAATCGACGTGGTCGCTGAGGTGAAAAAGCTCCGGGAGGAGATCGAAAAATTGGGCACATCACAAGTTGCAGCTGTTACAGAGCCAAGCATGGCCATAGTACCCGTAGAGGCTGACTACATCAACAGGGGTGCAAGCAGTTCGTCTGGAACTGCCGGTACGGAGGTGAATTACATTGGCGGTGGTTATCACAATAACTACCGAGGCAATCAAGGGTATCAGTACAACCATGGGCGATCTCACCCTGGTTTTTCATATGCTAACCCTTCTGCTGCAGAACACCCTCCGCCTGGTTTTGATGCAGGTACTGGAGGAGAGATCGTTGAAAGAAAGAAATCCGTGCTAGAGGAGACGCTCGAGAAATTCATCAAGAGCTCGGATAACCGGTTTGGGAAAGTAGAAACCGAGGTGAAGGGAATGGCAAATCATATGCAGCTGATGACGAAACACCTTCAGATGATAGATACGCAATTGAGCCAGATATCCACCACACTCGGCAATCAACACAAGCCTGTACAGTTGCCAAGTATGATAGAGGTGAACCCCGCAAAGGAAAAGCCAGTCAAAGCCATTACTCTGAGGTCTGGGACGAGCTACAAGGGTCCCGAGATGGCTACGGACGATTCTGGAGGCGAAAAGGAGCAAAACTGTGCGGGAGACGATTCCACGTCGATCGACGGACCTGACTCGTCGATCGACGCAGAAGAAAAAGGCACGTCGATCGACGCCACCCTACGTCGATCGACGTCGAAGTCTGTTCCAGGCACGAAGCAGAAGCAGTCTCAAGAGCAACTCCCTCCTTTGCCTTTCCCACAGAGGTTCGCGAAGCAGAAAGAGGACGAGAAGTTCTCCAGATTTGTGGAGAATCTAAAGAAGGTCAGCATCAACATCCCGCTGATGAGAAGCATTGAAAGAATTCCCGGGGTACATGAAGTACCTCCAGAAACTGATGAGTGGAAAGAAGCAGTTCGTGGAGAACGAGACGGTGAAGATCCACGAGCAGTGCAGCCTGCTACTTCAAAAGCAGGTGCCCATCAAGAGAAGCGATCCTGGATGCTTCTCTATTCCGGTTGAGATTGGGGGACGCACGTTCGAGAGAGTACTTTGCGATACTGGGGCCAATATCAACCTGATGCCGTACTCCATCTACAAATGTCTCAACATCGGAGAGATGAGGCCCACGACAATCACCCTGCAGATGGCGGACCGGTCTGTGTCCCGCCCGAAAGGTATACTAGAGGATGTGCTCATTCGCATGGGCCATCTCATTTTTCCTGCAGATTTCGTGGTGCACGAGATGAAGGAGGACGAGAATATACCCATGATCTTGGGGCGTGAGTTTCTCGACACTAGCGCTGCTCTCATTGACTGTCGAGGCAGCGAGATCACACTCCGGGCAAACGAAGAAAAGATCACCTTTGTGATCGACAAGAACAAGAAGAAGACGAAGTGCAATCGAATCTCCACTACTGAAGAAGAGGATGAGTCTGAAGAAGATGAAGCAGCTGCCATTGAATGGGAGCGAGCAAACGATAGGGTAGCAGTGTCAACTGCGCCACCTTTTTCTGAGCTCACCACCATTATCAAAGACCGGAAAGTCTACATGGTGGATGCCAAAGGTCGGCGAGTCTGGACCCGACCTCCTTGGCAGTGATTTGAGGTATCATCGAGCTGCGACGTTAAATCAAGCACTTGTTGGGAGGTAACCCAACCCTTTGCGTATTTTCCTTTCAATTTTCGTTTTGTTTTATTTATTTCGAATTTCTGCTTTTATTTTTTACAGTTGTTTTGCAGTATTGAAAAAAAAAATTTGGAATTTGACTCGACGTCGATCGACGCAGCCAGGCGTCGATCGACGCCGAGCAGCCGGCCGATTCGAAACACTTGACCCAAGGAGAGGGTCGCAAGAAGGCTTCATGTCAATCGACGCGAAGTGCAAGCAGTAATTATTCCACGCCGAGCAAGGTTCAAAGACTCCGGGGGATAAAAAGTGGATGTCTGAGATCCACTACCAGGTATCGTTCCCTCTTTTGTCTGATTTTCAAACTTATTACTCTTCGAGTTGGAAATAAGTTTGGGGGGATGTGGACAAGAGATGGAACATTCTATCTTTTATTTATTCTGCTTTCCGTATTTAAATTTTGCCTTAAGTTTTAAAATTCTATTTTGTGGGAAAATTTTTGAGTTTTGATATAACCCGAATAAGATTGTGAGATTAGAATCAGTTGAGGGTCGAGTTGAATTGATTGTGATTGTGGTTAGATGCCTATGAATGTAGAATACCGCATGATAGGATTGATTTGACACTTGTGCTTGCATGCTGATTGAGCTGATTTGAAATTGACTGCGGAAGAAAATTTTTGAACCCTTGTGTGAGAATTTTGAGCCTTTATTTCGTTTGATGTGAGATTCACATGTGTGTTTTTATTTCTCTAGAACTTGCCTATTTTCTGTGCTGAGACTGCATAGTGTGCACAAGTTTAGGAAATGATCTTAGGCCATCTTTGATAGCCCAATTCCCTAAACACTGTCCCTTCACATTGAATTTTCCCTAGTTAGCCACTTTTGAGCCTATACAAAATTTTTCTTTCCTTGTCTATGAGATTAAGAAGAAGTATTGGTTTCGCTCATGTCTTGAGTAGTGGTATATGGGGTGGAATGATTGTGATATGGAGATAAGAAAATATAAATTAGTGGTGAAAAGATGTGTGAAAAAGAAGCTCAAAGAAATAATTAGAATTCTCATAAGCTCTCTGAAAAGAAAAGAATACAAAATTATGTAAAGAGCATAAGAGATTCAAAATGAGCTAGAAAAAAAAGAGAGGTTGTGTATTTGTTGATATATTTGAGGAGAAGGGTGAATGAACTTAGAAGGTGGTTTGGATTGATTGAGGAAGTACAACTTGATTGTTTTTAGTCACTTGGCCATATTTTCCTACCCCTCACAAAAGCCTACATTACAACCTTATGAAAGTCCTTTTTGATTCTAGACTTGTGTGCACATTCTAGCAGTGGAGATATTAGAAAATTTGCAAGCCTATGGTAGAAATCTCTTCATACATGTTTTTGAGTGCTTTCATCTATATCTTAAACACTTGAGAGTTGAGCGATACACTTCCCGTGAGTTCTTCCAATGTTGATGAATTTTCTGTCTCTTTCAAATTGCTTGTGTGTAGTGGAGTTTTGATTCTTGACTGTGATGGATCTTGTGAGGCATTGCACTTTAATCTCATGATCTTTTGATTTCTTTCTTGCCTATTGATTGAGGACAATCAAACGTTCAAGTTTGGGGGGGTTTGATAAGCTCATTATTTTACTCACTTATCTATATTATTTTCTACTATTTTATGTAGTTTTATTGAGCTTATATATATATTATGTGCATGAGTCTATATTAGGTGGTATTATGCGCGTTTTGGTGTTTTTGTAGGGTTTTAGGCCTAAGTTCATGAGAAATCCATTCCGGAAGCAGTGACGTGTAAGAGTAGCAGTGATGATTTCGTCCACAAGAGGAATTCGAGCTATTGGCACATGGCAATGGATGATGCTTTGAGTTATCTTTCCAACGCAACTGGAATCGGGTCAATCGGAGTTCGGGAGAGAAAGTTATGGCCAAAACCGTGAGACCGCGCAGGAGGGGCGAGAAGCTGCGTCGACAGACGCCAATCAGAAGCGATCGACGAAGATCAAGAAGCTGCGTCGATCGACGTGAATCAGAAGCGGTCGACGCGAGGTTCTATGCTGGAGCGAAAATCTGATTAAATTCGGATTTATTCATATATTTAGCCCTAGATTTGATAGGATACACATCCACCACTATAAATACCTATGTAAATTCGATTTTTCATAACCAACTAATGCATGCAATCATATTTTAGAGTTTTTAGAGTTTGAAGACTTGGGAAACACGAAACCCTTTATTTTTCCTGTAAGTTCTTTACTTTTATGCAATTTAATATGTTTTCCGGATCAATCTGGGCTTGGCATCTTGCTTCGTGAACAGGTATCTGATGGCTGCATGGTCGGTGTAGACAATCGTCTTCGAACCTATCAGATAGGACCGAAACTTGTCAAATGCATACACGACCGCAATCATCTCCTTTTATGTGGTGGTATAGTTGCATTGAGCCGGATTCATGCTCTTGCTGGCGTAATGGATCACATGAAAGAGCCTTCCTTTCAGTTGCCCAAAGGCTGCCCCAACTGCATAGTCACTGGTGTCGCACATCAGAATGAACGGCTCGCTCCAGTCCGAAGAAGTCAGCACCGGTGCGGTCACTAAGGGAAAGGGAAAATAATTCAATCAATCAAATATGCATACATTGATAGTTCGAAACCCTAGATTATGAAAAGGGATTTATTTACACATATTCATGAATAGAATTATCAAAGATAAATAAAAACATGAATTGCATAAAAACTTGGGAGTAGATGTCTTCCCACAAAAACCTGTCTTCAAACATAAAACCTAAGAAGTTCTTGGAAATCTCTAAAACCTTCAACTCTAAAATCTCTTAATTGTTGTACTGATTTCCCCCTTAAAATTCGAATTTTACATGGCCTTTTATAATAATGAAAGATGTATCAAACAGTATCTAGGATTAGTTATGTCTCTATCTTCAAATCAGGATCAACTTAAGAAAACCCGTTGCCGCATCGATCGATGGAGAAATCCCGTTGATCGACGGCCTGGAAGAACCCGCGTCAATCGACGGAAATTTGGCATCGATCGACGGCCTTGAAGAACACACATCGATCTCCCTTCAATCTCTTCGTCGATTGTCCACACAAATGCCTTCATCGATCGACGTGTCCTTGGCATCGATCGTCATGGACCTTAAACTTCGAGCAATTTCTTGCTTCTTCCCTGTTTCTGAATAAAAACCTGCATAATTCACCAATCATGACATTACGAGCACAAAAGCCAATCCATGCACAATAAGATACGTAAAACCATCCAAACATCACTCAATTAGCCAAAGAACAACTAGATAAGTTGGTAAAAATACTAACTTATCAGGACGCCTATGACATTATGGCCAGTCTGGAGGCGACCTATGGGGAAACTGTTAGAGCTGTCAGATTGGGAAACTGATAGAGCTGTCAGATTTCATCTCATGAGGGAAATCATGATTAGAAAAATGACTGATGGTAGCTCAACGAGAGAACACATAATTTCCACGACTCTCCTCATGGATGAGATGACTGTGCACGGTGGAGGTATTGATGTTGAGGCCAAAGTCGATATCATACTGAACTCTCTACCCAAGTCCTTTGAGAGTTTCAGACTGAATGTTTTCATGAACAAGAAAGAATATACTCTTAACGAGTTACTCAATGACTTGATGGCAGCGGAATCAGTCATGAATCCTCAAAAGGTTGTCTTAGCTACTTCTGGTAATTTCTCTGCTATATCGAAAGGTATGAAGCGGAAAAGAGGGATTAAGAAGAAAGCTGTAAAGACAACTGTAAAGGAAGTGGAAGCTGATAAGAAGCCTAGGGTCGCAACTATGAAAGATAGGTGTTTTAAGTGCGGTAAGAAAGGACACTGTAAGAAAGATTTTCCGGCCGACAAAGCTAGACAAGGTATACCATTTGCATGTATAACCGAAGCATGATTAGAGTCTATCTTTTCTCTTTGAAGAGCTGTAGAGACTGACTTGTTAACCATGTTGTTGTACTTTGCAGGGAACTGTGCCGATAAGGCTGGACAGTATGGCAAGAAAATACCATCTGCATGGAGGGCAACATTTCGACGGAGCCTTATGAAGTTTTCTTTCTCCTTATGTTTTGATGAATAAAGTACTTTTTATAGATTTATTTTTTTGGCCGTGTTTTTTTTTTCTGGCAAAACAAATGTTTATCAGTTTCACATGGATATTTTTGTTATTTATGATAGTTATTTATTTCTGTCATTGGGAATAACAATGTTATCTATTTTGGGATGTTGATAAACTCTCTTTATGTTGCTTACTTTCATCAAAACCGTCGTTGATTATTGCATGCGATTCATCGGAAATTGATAATCCTAGAAAGAGAAAGCTTACTTAATCTGATGAGGATCTTACATATCTCTAGAAATTGAGACTGGGTCACATCAGCTTGAAGTGGATTCAGCGACTAGCAGATGATAGTACATTGGACTTAGTCCGGCCTGTACCTTATCAAGTCTGCGTGTTGGAAAATTATTCCTGAATCTCCCTTAGGATCACATTGTAAAAGGTTTTGTTGGATCAAACCTTACTAGATTGGTCGATCAAATGCTGAATTCTAGTATAGTCTAGCATATCTTGTAATGTCCTGTATAGGTCAAGCATTGAGTTGTAATAGACTAGTTTGCTAGGAGTTCTCTCTGCTGACACCGAAGTATTTCTAGCAGATTGCTAGAGAATACTAACACTTTCTAGAAGACAAAGAGATAGTAGAATGTTGAGGAGTCAGCATTCGCTAGCACATAGCAGATTGCTAAAGGATTAACATTTCGGAGTCGAAGGAATCAGGAATAAAAAGAGCAACTACTGAGAATTCAGCAGTCCGATATCTATCTAGCAGATTGCAAATGAAAGCTAGCAGGTCGTTCCAAAGGAGCTTAGCAAAGAAAGACAGCTAACAACGATCGCTATACCAACGTTCTGACAACCGTACACGCAAGGACAGGACTTTTCAGAAGCAGGTCAAAAAGTACTGTACGAAGCCAGAAAGCAAGCTGATAAAAGAACCACTCTCGGACAAAGAGACCGTTGTGTCTAACGGATATAAAGATTCAAAGTTTGAATCTTCGAGTATATAAAGACAAGTCCAGAAGAGTGAGAATGCACTACTCATTCAATACTCTAACATACTTTCAAGAGATTCCTAAGACAAAAGCGAAAAGCTCAAGAGCAGTCAGTTGAAACGCAAATATTCGAAACATATTCAAAGCCTTTCAACTACCAGAGTGTCCCCATTGAATTACTGACACTCCATTGAAGAGATCTTTGATTCTATTCAAGATTCTTCAATCATTGGGATACCTTCCTTTATTGGAAGAATCCAACAGTCGAACACCTGAAAAGGTCTAGACTAAGACGGGCGTTTAGCCACATCTGAAGAAAAATTAGGAAGTAACTATAAAACTTCCAAAGTAGGAAAGGCAAGTTTTACGAAGGTGTGCCCTTGACTCAACTAGACCTACACCTGAGAAGTTCAGAATATCGGAGGATAGCTGTCAAGTAGCCAGGCTGAAAGTTCACTGCCTACTTAACGTCCAAGGCGAATCCTTGTACTCTGTATACTTACTTAGTGAATTCTTAGCATTTCGGCTAAGGAGTGGACGTAGATCTATTTGGATCGAACCACTATAAACATCGTGTTCATTTACTGCTTTATTACCCACGAGACTTTAAACCTAGCAATCATATTGCTAGTGTATAACTGTGAAGAAACCTTAATCTATACCTGAGTTTAAATAATCTTCAAAGGAAAACATAAGTGTAAGTGACGATTAATCATTCCGCTGCATTTCATGTTCTTGTTTAAGCACGACGACTCTGATATTTAAGGACCAACACAGTGAATCCTGTATCGAGGGAAAGATGTCCTCTAGGTCTTTTAAGGCTAGTCAGTCTCGAGCAGAGGATGTGTTGGAATTGATCCATTCTGACTTATGTGGGCCCATGTCCACACAGGCTCGTGGAGGGTATGAGTACTTCATCACTTTATTGACGATTACTCAAGATACGGATATGTTAACCTGTTTCGCTACAAGTCTGAATGCTTTGAGAAATTCATAGAGTTCAAAGCTGAGGTAGAAATGAAGGTCAGGAAAACTATCTAGTCATTGCGATCTGACCGCGGTGGCGAATACCTCGGGAACGAGTTCCTGCAATATTTTTTAGAACATGGGATTACATCCCAATGGAGTGCACCGGGTACTCCCCAGCAAAATGGTGTAGCCGAAAGAAGAAATCGAACTATTTTGGAGATGGTGAGATCAATGATGCGTTATGCAAGCTTACCCATTTCATTTTGGGGATACACATTGGAAATAGTGGCTTACATTTTAAACTTGGAGCCTTCTAAATCGGTTCCTAAGACACCATGTGAGCTCTTCCTTGGACGTAATCCTAGTTTGTGGAAGTTTAGAGTATGGGGTTGTCTGGCACACGTGCTGACGAAGGAACCTGATAAGTTAGAAAGCAGATCCAAGGTAATGATGTTTATAAGGTATCCTAGGCAAACGAAAGGTGGTTACTTTTACTGTCCTGAGAGTTAGATAATCGTTGTTAGCACCAACGCTAGATTCTTGGAGGACGAGTATGTAAGAAACCACAAGACAAGGAGTGATATAGTTCTTCAAGAAATTGAAGATGAGAATGTGATTCCAAGGGGAGGGGAACATGTGAACGTGAGTGCACCTGTGAGAGGTACAACACCACCGGTGTGTTCTTTGGTGCAAGGTGCAGAACCACAGGTTGCTGCACCAACTACTAACACGACACCGATGCCTCGTTGCAGTGGGAGAGTTATTTTCCAACCGAAAAGGTACATATTTGTGGGTGAGTCTTCGGACTTGGGACCTGAAGACGGACATGAGGACTCTGACCCACTGACCTACGAAGAAGCAGTGCAAGACAAAGATGTTTCGAAGTGGCGATGGATTCTGAGATTGAATCCATAACCGCAATGGATTTATACCATAAAACTGTGTGGCCTGATGGCTTTAGGGCCATAGGGTGCAAGTGGGTATACAAGAGAAAGAAAGGAGTGGATGGA
Organism: Plectranthus barbatus; assembly: GCA_026898455.1. Lineage (NCBI taxonomy): Eukaryota > Viridiplantae > Streptophyta > Magnoliopsida > Lamiales > Lamiaceae > Plectranthus > Plectranthus barbatus. The sequence continues at coordinate 10,062 of JAPKLW010004744.1, forward strand.
GAAGTTATGACTTTCAAAGCCAGACTGGTGGCAAAGGCATAGACTATGACGAAACCTTTTCACCCGTAGCCATGCTCAAATCCATCCAGATACTTCTTGCCATAACAGCGCATTTAGACCTCGAGATTTGGCAGATGGATGTCAAAACAACTTTTCTAAAGGGTTACCTTGAAGAAGGTAAGGACATCTATATGCAGCAACCCGAGGGTTATATACGCAAGGGCGAAGAACATCTTGTCTGGAAGCTTAAGAAGTCCTTGTACGGACTTAAGCAAGCTTCAAGGTCGTGGAACTTACGTTTCAACGATGTGATTAAATCTTATGGATTTTCACAGTTGGAGAACAAAAGTTGTATATACCGACTTTGTGTCAGTGTTGTACGTGGACAACATAATCCTATTTGGAAACAACGAGGGAGTGATGTCAGAGATTAAACGTTGGTTATCCTATCAGTTCTAAATGAAGGATTTTTGAGAAGCTGGGTACATCCTTGGGATTAAGGTCTTACGGAATCGTATGGGAAGGATGTTAAGTTTTTCCCAGGCATCCTATGTGGATACTATGATAGCCTGGTTCAGCATGCAACTCTCCGAGAAAGGCTTGTTACCTTTCAGACCTAGAGTACATCTTTCTACTAGGCAATGTCCTATGACACAGAGTGAGAAAGATGAGATGAGTCTTGTATCATACGCATCTGCGGTGGGTAGTCTCATGTTTGCAATGTTGTGTACCAGGCCTGATATTTGTTATGCCGTTGGCATGGTAGCAAGATATCAGTCTAACCCTGGACATGCGTATTGGATTGCGGTAAAGCACATCCTCAAGTATTTGAAGAGAACTAGGAATTATTGTCTGATTTATCAAAGTTAAGATTTGTGCCCTGTGGGTTACACAGATTCGGATTTCCAAGGGGACCAGGATGAGAAGAAATCGACCTTAGGTTATGTGTTTACCTTGGGAGGTGGGGCTGTATCTTAGAGGAGCGCAAAGCATAAATGCATTGCTGACTCCACCATGGAGGCGGAATATGTCGCCTCCTCCGAAGCTTTGAAAGAAGGGTTATGGCTCCGGAACTACCTTTTAGGGTTGGATGTGATTTCGAGTCTGCCTAAGAGTATCACAATTCATTGTGATAACTCTGGTGCAGTGGCAAACTCGAAGGAACCACGGACTCACAAGGCGAGCAAACACATAGAAAGGAAGTACCATATCATATGAGAGATCGTATCGAGGGGCGATGTGCAGATCAAGAAGATCGACTCAAGTGATAACCTAGCTGATCCATTCACAAAATGCTTGCCACATAAAGTTTATGAAAGACATACTCGTGGACTAGGTCTGAGGTGGATGCCTACCACTAGTAGTGGTTAATATAATAGCTAGGCTAGATAGACGTACTGTATACTCTGTAATAAGTGGGAGATTGTTGGGTTTTGTACACAGAAAGCATTTATTACGATGAGTATATATTCAACGGTATTTCCTATCTGTTTAACAAACTTACATGCGAGTAGCAATGGTATCCTCTTATCTCACCGATATGAACGATCATACATCGTGTTGTAGATCGCAGAAGATAGTATGATCACTTGACCTAGTGAGATATAAATATTATCACAACCGAATAGTGTACAAGGATAAGTCTGTCGGTGTAGGCTGCAGTATAGTTGGAAAGAAGTAATCTGTCTTGATTACTTGATATGCTGGTACATGCGGTTGCGTATTGATTGGACCACAGTGAGATGTATTCTACTGTCTGACATCAGAGAATACAAGATCTCGATCTTGATTGAGTCCAAACCCTAATGAAGGTTCAGGGGTATGCACGGGTTGACTGTTACTTTGACTTGCCATGGTGGAGAGCCTGAGTAACGTGCTCGTATACCCGCATCTTGGGTAACATCAGTTTGTGTATTACAACCTGAGATTGGAGCTAGGTAACCATATCCGAGTTATAGGATGTAGACATTCCCTGAGGGTCTCAATAACATTCATCATGCTAAAGTCCTGCAGTCTGATTAAGTTCAAGCACGAGTGATAAGGTTTGAGTGGTACTGCTCAGGAAATAATTAATTGTGGTAGCTTGTCAGAAGCTCCAATAAATTAATAAATGTCCAGTAACCTTAAATATGGGGATTTTCAAGTAAATGCATACCGTCCTCATAACGTGGTAATAAAGGGCTAGGTCAGTAGTAATTCTGTGGTGAAAAAGAATTAATATTAATTAATTAATTGTGTCCTGGGTTGTGGACATGGGAATTAATTAATTCATAGGCCCGCTTTATTATTTGCATTAGTTCCCAGGTCAGGCCAATTACATATGCTGAATGGAGCCCAGTAGCCCATTAGGGTTTGCAACCTTAGGTCTGTAAATAGACAGTTCTCTCTCACAAACCCAAGTTCAGTTGAAATCAGTTAAAACATTAGATAGTGAGAGAGAGGGGCGACACCTCCAGTGTGTTTGGGAGATGAAGTTTTTGACTCTGGCATACACATTCACAGTCCTGTGGAATCCTCACCAGTAGCAACAACATTGGGATATAGATTTGAAGACCTAATCTGGAGAATAGATTATTTGAAGGGATTCGTGAACTGAATCACGAAGTCCGTTTGCCCGGATCATTAATTGGAATACAAAAAATAAATTGCTGTGCCTATGATTATTCCTAACATGCTCCTATTGATTATGCATAGAGAAGGTTTATGCGGAATACCTGGATTGCGAAACCCTGAAGAACGAGTGCGCGGAGATTCCTCTTGATCTTTTCCCACGCACAAAGATTTAATTCCTAACAGATTGAGGAAACAAATCTATGAAAATTAATATGTAATTTTTGAAAACAAGAAGGAGAGAGAAGAAAGAAGATAATCCTCCTGATCTGATCTTCTGATCTGTATCCCAACTCAATCTGAATATCTGGTGAAGATTCCCTTCATATTCCTTGCCCGGTTGAGAAGCAGAATTTCCTCCTCGTTTCTCAGATCTAGTCGATCACCACAGCTCCCAAATTCTGGTTTGCTGTGTGCAACTTATGATCTTGTGGTGTGTTGAGATCTGAGAAACTGAGGCCTATTTATAGGAAAATACTGGACTTCTATTGGGCATGAGTTTCATGGGCCAGACCAAGGACCAGAATGCAAATAGCAAATAAGGCCTATCAATTAATTAATTCCCATACTCAACCCAGAATATAATTAATTAATATTTATTCATTCCACCAGAGAATCAATACTGTCCTACTTATTTGCTACCACGTTTTGAGGTACGAGTTTCATGGGCTCGGTATACCCCCACATTTAAGGTTACAGACATTTGTTAATTAATTTAAGCTCTGACAAGCTATTTAATTAATTAACATCTTATATTCCTGAGTCAATCCGCTCAAACCTTTTCACTTATGCTATAACTTAATGAGCCTGCATGACTTTAGCATAACGAACCTTTTGAGCTGCTCAGGGAATGTCACCATCCTATACTGGATGTGGTTACCTAGTTCCAGTACCAGACAGTCATACACAAACTGCTATTACCGAAGATAAAGATATACAAGCTCAACCAGAGCCTTTCACTGCAACTCAAAGTAATACACAATCTGCATATACTTCTGTACCTTCATATAGGCTTAGTCACTCATCAAGCCATAGAGATCTAGATTCTTTTAATGTCCGATAAAAGAATCGATCTCGACTTAGTTCCTTATCAATTTGTGCCCCACACCAGCATACCAAGCCATCTAAGATAAAATGCTTATTACCGCGTATGCTGCAGCCTACACCGATAGTTTATCCTGGAACTGTCTCAGCTGTGATAACCATTTATATCTCGCTAGGTCAAACGATCCATACGATCTTCCGTGATCTACTACACACCGTATGATCTCCCTATCGACGAGATTAGAGGATAAATGTGTTTGCGACACATTTTTGTTAATTCAGACAGGAGATGAACATACAACATTTATGATTCCCAGTATATTAACCAATCGACCTTGTACAGAATATACCAATCATAATGCTTTCAGTATATAAATCCATCAATCTCCCACTTATACTCAAAGCATTATACAGGTGTTTTCCAGAGTATAACGCGTCTAAACTAATCTAGATATTACATCAATCATTCTACGTGGCTGGCTTTGCCCTCAGCCCAAGGTTACGTACATGCATCTCGTAGACCTTCTGAGGCAGAGCTTTTGTGAATGGATCCGCTAGATTATCTTTTGTATCAATCTTCTCTACTAGCACATCACCCCTTGCCACAATTTCTCGTATAATATGGTACTTCCTTTCAATGTGTTTTGTTGCTTTGTGAGTTCGTGGTTCCTTTGAATTAGCCACAGCTCCCGAATTATCACAATATACCGTGATGGTCTTGGGTAGCTTAGGAATCACGTCCAACTCCAGAAGGAATTTTCGAAACCATACTGCTTCTTTTGAAGCTTCAGAAGTTGCCACATATTCTGCTTCCATGGTGGAGTCAGCAATGCACTTCTGCTTTGCATTCCTCCATGATATGGCCCCACCTCCCAATATAAACACATAGCCAGAGGTGGACTTCTTTTCGTCTCGGTCTGCCTAGAAATCCAAATTAGTATAACCCACAGGGCACAACTCCTCACACTGATAGATGAGACAATAGTCTCTAGTCCTTTTCAAGTATTTGAGTATGTGCTTTACCACGGTCCAATGCACCTGTCCAGGGTTAGACTGGTATCTCGCTACCATGCCTACAGCAAAGCACATATCTGGCCTCATACATAGCATTGCATACATGAGGTTGATGGGTCTTGTATATTGAAAGCATTTATTATAATGAGTATTCAACGGTTTATTTCTCCTATCTATTAACAATCTTACATGTATGAACAATGGTATCCTCTTGTCTCACCGATAGGGACGATCATACGGCGTGTTGTAGATCGCAGAAGACAATATGATCACTTGACCTAGTGAGACATAAACCTGATCACAATCGAGACAGTGTATGAGGATACGTCTGTCCGGATGGCTGCGGCATCGTCGGAATAAGTAATCTGTCTTGATTACTTGACATGCTGGTACGCAGAGGTGGCGTATTGATGGACCGCAGTGAAATGTATTCATCTGTCTGACATCAGCGAATACAAGATCACGTTATATTAATTGAGTCCAAACCCTAACGAAGGTTTAGGGGTTTGCACGGGTTGACTGTTGCTTTGACTTGCCATGGTGGAGAGCTTAAGTAACGTGCTCGTATATCCGCATCTTTGGTAACAGCAGCTCGTGTAGTACCGCCTGAGACTGGGTTTAGGTAACCATATCCGAGTAATAGGATGGGACATTCCCTGAGGAGCTCAATGTCATTCATCGTGCCAAAGTCCTGCAGGCTGATTAAGTTCAGGCACGAGTGATAAGGATTGAGTGGTACTACTCAGGAATTATAAGATATTAATTAATTGTAGTTAGAGCTTGTCAGAGGCTCCGATTAATTAATGGATGTCCTGCAACCTTAAATATGGGGATTTTCAATTAATGCAGCCCGTTCTCATAACGTGGTAATAATGGGTAGGTCAATATTAATTTTGTGGTGAAAAAGAATTAATATTAATTAATTAATTGTGTCCTGGGTTGTGGACATGGGAATTAATTAATTTATAGGCCCACTTTATTATTTGCATTAGGTCCCAGGTCTGACCCAAATAAATATGCTGAATTGAGCCCAGGAGCCCATTAGGGTTTACAACCCTAGGTCTATAAATAGACAGCTCTCTCTCATAAGTTGAAACACACTAAACCTAGGAGAGAGAGAGAGGGGCGCCGTTCTTATCAGATAAAGGTGGAGAATTTCGATTTTGGTCTTGCTCAAACCACAGATCTACGGAGTCCTCACCAGTAGTAGATCTGAACAACATTGGGATACAGATCTGAAGACCTGATCTGGAGAACATAATTCTATTTCTTTTTCTTTCTTTATTTTTTATTTTATTCTAAGAAATTAGATTTCTAATTTCTGATTCCGTAGATAAAATTGAATTGCGTGGTTGAATTGAAGTTGGAAATTCAAACGCAAAAGATCGGATCAGACTCGACGGAATTACGGTAATCTCTCAATCCACAAATCTGAGTATTAAATTCATAGGAGCATGCTAGGGTTTATTATGAATTTAATTATGCACAATACCCATAAATCGATCCGGTTCAAATTGGTTTTGGTGATTCGGTTCACGGGAAAACCCTACAAGTGGTATCAGAGCCAGGTTTCTGATTTATGGCTCTTTTGTGCATAATTGAATTCAGTATGCGTGTATGAATTTACTATTTTGTGGATGTTGGTTTTTTGTTCCTCGTGGCAACCCGTGTAATTCAGCCCGCGGTGGTTTATCCGTGTAGGGCTGAATTAGTTTTATAAAATCACGAGAAAATCCGTGATTAGTGTAGATTTTGAAAAATTGTAATAGAATAGATTCTATAATTTTATTTTTAAAAATTATGTAATTGGACGGGTCGAGGACGAAGAACGAAGACGGAGCCGATGCAGGGCCGGCGGAGGACGACGGCGGGCGACGGCAGGCGGCGCGGCAGGCGCGCGGCCGCGCAGCACACGCGGGCAGCGGTCGGGCATGGTGCGCATGGCCAGTGCGCGGGGACCAGGGCCGCAGGTGCGGTGCGCGTGCACGCTCGAGCGCACGGCGGCCGTCTGGCAGCGGTGGTCATCGTCGGCTGATGTTGTCCCATTGCGATGGGTCGTGTTTTGGTGGTTTGTGCAATCTAGTGTAAACCCTAGGGTTTGCATTAGGGTTAGGGCAAATCATCAGATCACAAAGGCCTAAATCCCAAAAGATTTGGTGAATCAAGATTTGGAGGCCATAGAAGATTTGAGAAAATTTGTATCTTTCCAAATAGATTCAAATTTCAAATTGTAATAGATAGAATTTTTTTTTCTATTGTTGTGGGGCCACGAGGAATTTTTGTTTGCCTTAATTTTCCTCGTATGGTATGTGATTTATTATGTGCGCAGTTAAGCATGTGTAGATAATAGGAAAATCATGATTTATCGCTTTTATTAATTACAGTTTTCCAAGCATGCTTATGTGATTAATTTCTTTAATTGGATTATATTTTGGGAATTTTTGGGCTTGTTTAATTACATTCAAAAATTTAGAAAATATAATAACAAAGAAATTATGTGTGCGCATATAAGAAACCTTTTAAAAGAAAAATACTAAGCAGATTTTTTTAATTAAAATCAATAGACCTCCACAAAGCGGTCCTAGGCTGTAAGTGTATCTCTCGTTCTAGTAAACGTCTACGAGTGTAGCTTGCTAGTTCCTAGAGGTGCATGGGTACGGTTGTTGGGATTTCTAGACAAACAATTTAAATCATGTGAATAGTGGGAGGGTTTCGCGTAAACGTCTACGATTGTAGCTTGCGTAGATCTCTTTCACAAGTATTCTAGGATTGATTTAAATTATAGATAACAAACGCTTTAAGGGCTGTGCGGTATGGTTACGTGCCATGCTAAACTGTCTCTTTTTGGCCAGAGTTAAATTTGTGGTTAATTGCTTAGAAGCATCTTAGAATATAATGCAAGAATTGGATCCCTGTTCTTGAGAGATGGCTTGGTCTAAGGTTTTCACTAATTATTAATTTCTAGTGTCAAAAGCTTCTGGTTGGGGCTTAAAACCCGCAGTTCTGGTTGATGGTGACATCGTAAACGTCTACGAGTGTAGCTTGCGGTGGGAACTCTTGAGCAATTAGTGGAAAATATTTGTATTTGATTTATTAAAAGATTTTCAATGCATTTGTTTTCGAAGTTATACATGTATGTTCTTATTTAAGATTCTTTATTGTTTCAGATATGTCTAAGTCTACTGTCAATCATTTACTTGCTCTCAATCCTCTAACTGGTCCAAACTTCCCTAAATGGAGTTTTTGCATCAAACACGTCCTTTATCTGAAAAATCAAGCATAAGTTCTTTTTATGGATCCATTGTTGCGTATTCGTCATAAGGTCTGCAAACTTGAGCTTGAATTTTATGAAAGATGGGAGGATGCTGATGAGTTATCTAGAGAATTAAGGCACAAGTATGAGTACCTCGAAAGGGCTAGAGAGATCTGGAAGGAACTCTCGATAGCCTATGGCAACGTGGAGCGGACTATTAACTATAAGCTTGTGCATGAGCTTGTGTGTAAGAAGATGGTTGAAGATAGTTCGGTGACAGAGCACATGATGTCTATGATTGATCTCATGAGACAGTTCACTGTGGGGGTGGTAATATCAGTGCGCAAGGCGAGATTGATATCATCCTGAACTCTCTTCCTGAATCCTTTTATGATTTTAAGGTAGTTCCTTTTATGAGCTGCTTGAAGACCTTGTGGTGGAGCAATCTTCCATGAGAGCACGGATGCCTGTTCTGACTGCTTCTAGCACTGGTTCGACAACCTCTAAGGTTGGAGATGACGGTGCTGAAAGCAAGCTCAGGAAAGCAGTCAGTGAAAGCAAGTCAAAGAAGGTGAAGAGGGTTAAAGTCACTCCAAAGAAGAAGAGGTGTGCTGGATGGGGAAAGGTGGATTGTCCGAATGCTAAGGGACAAGGTACGTCATTTGCATTTGTAACAGAAACATGTTTAGCATCGACTTCTACTCATTCGTGGGTAGTAGATACTGGAGCTACTGATCATGTTTGTTACATTTTGCAGGGGTTCACACCGAGGAGGGTGCTGAAGAATGACGAGGTTACCATCTCAATGGGGAACGCAGCACAAGTGAGTGCAGCTGCCATTGGAGATTTCACCTTGTACTTTGATGATTCTGTTTTAACTTTGAGAGATGTTTTGTATGTGCCGGATTTTCGGCGAAACCTTATTTCAGTTTCAAAACTTTATGTTGATGGATATTAAATTATTTTTGATAGTGGTGTTTCTATCATTGGTAATAACGATGTTATCTGTCGTGGGATGCTGAATAATTCTCTCTATGTTGTTAACTGTAATCATAAGTCTTCCGCAAGTATTGCATGCAATTCATCCATAATTGATAATCCTAGAAAGAGAAAACTTACTTCTTCTGATGGGGATCTTACATATCTCTGGCACTTGAGACTGGGTCACATCAGCTTGAAGCGGATACAAAGACTTGCAGATGACGGTACATTGGACTTAGTCCGGGCTGTACCTTATCAAGTCTGCGAATCCTGCATCGAGGGCAAGATGTCAACTAGGCCTTTCAAGGCTAGTTAGTCTCGAGCAGAGGAAGTGTTGGAATTGATCCATTCTGACTTATGTGGACCGATGTCCACGTAGGCTCGTGGAGGGTACGAGTACTTCGTCACTATCATTGATGATTACTCAAGGTACGGATACGTTTACCTGTTTCGCTACAAGTCTGAATGCTTTGAGAAATTCAAAGAGTTCAAGGCTGAAGTAGAAAAGAAGGTCGGGAAAACTATCAAGTCACTGTGATCTGACCGCGGTGGCGAATACCTCGGTAACGAGTTCCTGCAGTATTTGTCAGAAAATGGGATTACATCCCAGTGGACTGCACCGGGTACTCCCCAACAAAATGGTTTAGCTGAAAGAAGAAATAGGACTCTTCTAGAGATGGTAAGATCAATGATGAGTTATGCAAACTTACCAATTTCATTTTGGGGTTACGCATTGGAGACATCAGCTTACGTGCTTAATGTGGTGCCTTCTAAATCAGTTCCTAAGACGCCTTCTGAGCTCTTCCTTGGTCGCAAACCTAGTTTGTGGAAGTTTAGAGTATGGGGTTGTCAGGCACACGTACTGTCAAAGGAACCTGATAAGTTTGAAAGCAAGTCAAAAGTAATGCTGTTCATAGGGTATCCCAGGCAAACGAAAGGTGGTTACTTTTACTGTCCTGAGAGTCAAAGAGTCGTTGTTAGCACCAACGCTAGATTCTTGGAGGACGACTATATGAGTAATCACATGTGAAGGATGTAGGGTTTGAGTCTACGATGGACAACATGAGTTGCCATTAATTAATTTCTTGCCAAGGATCGTTCTTAGGATACCAGGAACAAATTTCAATTAAATAAACCATGCGATCCTATCCATGCTCCAACAAAATTAATTGCAGAGGATGGATTTAGAGAATACCTGATTTCACCGTTTGATCTATAGATCTAGATCGGAGCCAATAACGATGAAATAACCTTAGATCTGAGATAGAATGCCGGCGATGGATAGTTGTTCCTACAGATATGATCTTCTGATCTGTTCCCTTGCTCCTTGGAAATCTGGTGAGGATTATCTACCAAGTTGGATCTGAGATCTGGAGAAGACGATCAATTTCTCCCACCGGATCAGCCGCGCCGCCGTTCTCTCTCAATATACTGAAAACCCTAATTCTTAATGATCTGATAGAGAGAAGGCCTTTATATAGTGTTAGGATTTTGAGAAACCCTAACCCTAATGGGCTTGAGAAGTTCATGGGCCAGACCAGGGACCAGATGCAATTAATAAAGTGGTCCCTCTTTATTAATTAATCCTTCCTTGTTCAACCCAGAACATAATTAATTAATAAAATATTGTTTTAACCTTCACCACGGTAACAATGCTGACTCGCCCCTTTATTACAACGTTATTAGGAACGAGTTGCACCAAACTAACATGATCCACATATTTAAGGTTTTAGACATTCATTAATTAATTTGGCTTATGACAATCAGCCATAATTAATTAATCTCTTATTTCCTGAGTAATACCACTCACTCCTTTTCACTTATGCCTGAATTAAATAATTCAACCTGCAGGGTTTAGCATAATGAACCTTGTGAGCTCCTCAGGGAATGTCACCATCCTGAAACGGATATGCTCACCTAAACGTCCAGACTAAGCAGGCCACACACAAATTGCCAACACCCAAAATACGGGTATAAGAGTACATGTAAGACTCGCCACCATGGTAAATAAAAGCGCGGTCAATTTGTGTGTGCCCCTTATCCTTCACTTAGGTTTAAGATCATAGGAAGTATGTTAGGGATCTGGCTCATTCATATGTCAATGAGAATGGCACATCCCACTGTTGATCCCATCAATACATAACCATGTACCGACACATCAAGTAGCTAGGATAAACCCACTTATGAACCGATGTGCCGCAGCTTAGACCAACAGCCTATCCAGGGACTGTCTCAGCTGTGATACTGTTTATATCTCGCTAGGTCAAACGACTCATATGATCCTCTGTGATCTCCTACACACCATATGATCATCCCTATAGGCGAGATATTAGGATATTATGGTTCGTTGTATGTTTGTTTCATCAGACAGCGAGCATTGTTGTAGCAACACATATGAAGACCAGTGTACAAAACACTTAATCATATATGCTTTCAGTATACAATCCCAACAAAGGATTGATATCGTTCTTCAAGATATTAAGAACGAGAATGCAATTCCAAGGGAAGGGGAACGTGTAGATGTGGGTGCACCTGTGAGAGGTTCAACACCACAGACACGTTCTTCAGTGCAAGGTGTAGGACCACAAGTTACTGCACCTACTACTGACACGGCACCGATGCCTCGTCGTAGTGGGAGAGTTATTTTCCAGCCAGAAAGATACATGTTCGTGGGTGAGTCTTTGGACTTGAGCCCGGAAGACGGACATGAGGACTCTGACCCACTGACTTACGAAGAGGCAGTGCAGGACAAGGATGTTGCCAAATGGCGTGTCGCCATGGATTCTAAAATTAAATCCATAACTGCTATGGATGTATACCAGAAAACTGATTTGCCGGATGGCTTTAGGGCCATAGGGTGCAAATGGGTATACAAGAGAAAGAAAGGGGCGGATGGAAAGATCACGGCTTTTAAAGCCAAACTGGTGGCAAAGGGTTATAGTCAGAAAGAGGGCATTGACTATGACGAAACCTTTTCACCCGTAGCCATGCTCAAATCCATCCGGATACTCCTTGCCATAACTGCACATATGGACCTCGAGATCTGGCAGATGGATGTCAAAACTGCTTTTACCTTGAAGAAGGTAGGGACATCTATATGCAGCAACTCGAGGGTTACATAAGCAAGGGCGAAGAACATCTTGTCTGGAAGCTTAGGAAGTCCTTGTATGGACTTAAGCAAGCTTCAAGGTTGTGGAACTTACGTTTTAACGATGTGATTAAATCCTATGGATTTGCACAGTTGGAAAATGAAAGTTGTGTTTACCGACTTTGTGTCAGTGAGAGCGTGGTCTTCCTTGCACTATACATTGATGACATACTCCTATTTGGAAACAACGAGGGAGTGATGTCAGAAATCAAGGCTTGGTTATCCGAACAGTTCCAAATGAAGGATCTGGGAGAAGCTGACTACATTCTTGGGATTAAGGCCTTACGAGATCGTAAGAGAAGAATGTTGAGCTTATCCCAGGCATTCTATGTGGATACTGTGATAGCCCGGTTCAACATGCAACTCGCCAAGAAAGGCATGCTACCTTTCAGACATGGCGTTCATCTTTCTAGTGAGCAGTGTCCTCAGACACTGCGGGAGAAAGATAAGATGAGTCTTGTACCATATGCTTCGGCAGTGGGTAGCCTCATGTATGTGATGCTGTGTGATCACTGATATTTCTACCAGATTAATTATAAAAACAGTGGCAAATAAATTTGTAAACCCTAAGGTTATCGATCCAGGGGAATTGTGTAGGGAAACTATCATATATACTAGCTATGATCCTAAGATTCATTGTTTGAGGAATTCAAAATCAGGGTTTTAACTTCGAAAATAAAGATAACGATACTTGAAAATTAAAGGAGTTTTGAAAGCAAATTAAAGGAGCACAGATTCTAGGGAAGAATTCTTATTATGGATAACATGTAGGAATCAAATAATTTAACAGGTGGAATACTGCAACAATGCTATATTTCCTTGTTTGGCAAATATAACCTAGATTACTAATTAGTGACTCATCTCCGCTCGGTCTCAAAGTACACCAAATTAGTCAATCTGATAAGCAAATCAGTTCAATTCCTACATCTAGTACATCTGTTTGGATAGTGTAGATCGTATCATGTATTCCTATTCCCACTATTAATATTCACCTCTCGGTCCTTCTATCAATAGCTAGACATCTAAATTAATTGTCACCTCTCGGTCCTTGAATTAATCTAGAATTATAGAATAAACACAGGAATCATGAACCTAATTAAATAATCCTAACATGCATCCATAATATTATTCAAACCCTAGAACCCGCTAGGGTTTCTAGCCACTCATCGTAGATAGAAATCCAAAAGAAAACATATTAAATTGCATAAACATAAAAGAACTTACAAGAAAATAAAAGGGTTTCGTGTTCCCCAAGTCTCCAAACTCTCAAAACCAAATTGTAGAACGAAAATATGATAAGGAATGCTCAAAAATCGAGTTTAGTAGGCTATTTATAGTGGTGGATGTGTATCCTATCAAATCTAGGGCTAAAGATATGAATAAATTCGAATTTCCTCGAATTTCCGCTCCAGCAAACATTTCACGTCGATCGTGGGAAATCCACGTCGATCGACGAGCCTTCTTGGTCGCCGTCGATCGATGCCAGTTGGCATCTGTCGACGCAGCTTTTCGCCCCTCCTGCGCGGTCTCACGGTTTTGGCCATAACTTTCTCTCCCGAACTCCGATTGACCCGATTCCAGTTGCGTTGGAGAGGTAACTCAAAGCATCATCCATTGCCATGTGCCAATAGCTCGAATTCCTCTTGTGGGCGAAATCGTCACTGCTACTCTTACACGTCACTACTTCCAGAACAGATTTCTCTTGAATTTAGGCCTAAAACCCTACAAAAACACCAAAACGCGCATAATACCACCTAATATAGACTCATGCACATAATATATATATATAAACTCAATAAAACTACATAAAATAGTAGAAAATAATATAGATATGCGAGTAAAATAATGAGCTTATCAAACCCCCCAAACTTGAACGTTTGATTGTCCTCTATCAATAGGCAAGAAAGAAATCAAAAGATCATGTGATTAAAGTGCATTGCCTCACAAGATCCATCACAGTCAAGAATCAAAAATTCACTACACACAAGCAATTTGAAAGAGACAGAAAATTCATCAACATTGGAAGAACTCACAGGAAGTGTATCGCTCAACTCTCAAGTGTTTAAGGAATAGATGAAAGCACTCAACAACATGTATGAAGAAATTTCTACCATAGGCTTGCAAATTTTCTAATATCTCCACTGCTAGAATGTGCACACTAGTCTAGAATCAAAAAGGACTTTCATAAAGTTGTAATGTAGGCTTTTGTGAGGGGTAGGAAAATATGGCCAAGTGACTAAAATCAATCAAGTTTTTACTTCCTCAATCAATCCAAACCACCATCTAAGTTCATTCACCCTTCTCCTCAAATATATCAACAAATACACAACCTCCCTTTTTTTTTCTAGCTCATTTTGAATCTCTTATGCTCTTTACATAATTTTGTATTCTTTTCTTTACAGAGAGCTTATGAGAATTCTAATTATTTCTTTGAGCTTCTTTTTCACACATCTTTTCACCACTAATTTATATTTTCTTATCTCCATATCACAATCATTCCACCCCATATACCACAACTCAAGACATGAGCGAAACCAATACTACTTCTTAATCTCATAGACAAGGAAAGAAAAATTTTGTATAGGCTCAAAAGTGGCTAACTAGGGAAAATTCAATGTGAAAGGACAGTGTTTAGGGAATTGGGCTATCAAAGATGGCCTAAGATCATTTCCTAAACTTGTGCACACTATGCAGTCTCAACACAGAAAATAGGCAAGTTCTAGAGAAATAAAAACACACATGTGAATCTCACATCAAACGAATTAAAGGCTCAAAATTCTCACACAAGGGTTCAAAAATTTTCTTCCGCA
>JAPKLW010004745.1:0-24919 GCA_026898455.1 Plectranthus barbatus
GATTCCATACGTAGAAGAATCGATTTGTTTGTGTTTATTTTTATTTTGGAAGGTCTTGGGTTAGGCAGGTCTAAGTTTTATCCATTAACCCAAGCCCAAATCCATATAATATACTTTAATTGGGATTAATAAACCCTATTGGGGATGGGTCAACCTATTTGGGTAGGATAAAACCCGTCTAAATCGTTTAGGCCTGCCTAACGCAAATTTTTGCCTTTTATTTTAAATCTACCACGATATTTTTTTGAATGGAGCAAGATTTAGATGGAGGTGCGTATCGTACGTACGCATTGTCGCAGGAAGAGGAGGAGCCTTTCGCATTAAACAAGTAGACCCCTAATTAACTTAGGTGATGCGGTTTTAATATATTTATTAATTAATGTGGCTACGGTTGTACTACTAATTTTAATATATTTTTTTAATGAGGTTTACATCTTTATTTCCTTAGGAAAAACTCAAATTTATATTGATATCTAATTCGTTAAATTCAATTCTAAACCGGTACGAATCTGGTAAAGATCCGATTCGAATGATGCGAAAGAGTCCAATAAGGATCTGATTTGATTGAATGGAATAGATCTCCGTCGCTGCTTGTTCAAGACAAGAGGAAAATCAAAAACAAGCCAAACCATATACAACATGGTGGCATCGACAAGAAATGTGAAAGGTTTGGCTACCCCTCTAAAGAACAAATCCAAATTACAAACTTGGAGAAACAACTTTACGACTTATCTGCTCACGTTAAGGTGTTGGGGATTTCAATTTCTCAATAAGAAATACTCCTCCCGTCCCAGCTTAATTGTTCCACTTTCCTTTTTCGTCTGTTCCAACTCAATTGTCTCGTTTCTAAAAAAGGTAACTTTTTCACACTCAACAATAAAATATTAATTCATGTCAACTTATTCTACACTCATACTCCTTGGTTATTGTGCCTGGTCAATCCGGGACAATTAAGCTGGGGCGGAGGGAGTATATATTTTTTGTGTAAACTACACCTTTGATGGAATCATCTTCTAGTGGTGATGTCAACCTGATTTTCTAGGGAAGTGTTATGAATGGAGTAAATGACACATGATATTTAACATGATTCGGCACAAAGTATGCCTTCGTCCTCGGGTGTTGTCGGACATCTTCATTATCAAGGAGAGTTTAAAGTTTACCGAGGTGAAAGCTATAAAGAGGGTAAAAATACACTTGTGAAGAGTGCTTTTATGGAACCTTTCTCTGCCTTTTGGGAGGAGACTTGTTCTTCTCATTTTTAATTTTTTTGGTAGTGTTGTGTTTGACTTCTCAATTTTTCTTTTGCTCGGCCCCTTCTCTCAAGGAAAAGGGGGGAGGGGGGGGGGGAAATTTCTTTATGTAGTTTCAAGCCTCTAGCCCTGCCCTATCATCATCACCTGACCGTTGCTGGCTTTAGGCTCTAGGTCATGATGCCAAAAGGTTGATTCAACGCATTCATCTTAAAGTAGTGGTTGTAGACTATTGTGATTGTGCATGTTGTTGCAGAGATAGGGAATCTTGCAGGAGTTGACGATTGTGTTATTTTATCGTTGATGGTTCGGGGAAATGGGTGTAGGCGCTTTGATGCCTGTTGTACTTCACTTTAACGAATCTTCTTGGACTGTAGGGTCCGATCAGAAGTGACCGTCATATCTTGTAGGTCGTATGGAGCATGGGTTTGTTCTTGGAGTTCTGTATCCGCAAATCTTAGGGGCGGATCATGCTTACGAGGGGATAGTGCTATCGTACCTCTTCTGGGCTTATATAAATGGTAGTTGCCTTAGTAGGAGAATTGGGCTAGTGGTGCCATCGTGTGGGTTTGAATTGCATTACTTTTAGGCCAAACCTAATTTGGTCCTGAACAATAGCCCATTTCTTTCTCTCATAGAAATAAGGAATGCTTTTCTTAAGGATTAAACTCTAAACAACAAATAAACAGTCAGATTTAAAACTTCACAGTTCATTCATACCTGCCAAAGGGAAGCTTTTGATGGTTTGGCACATACATGCACTGCTCGAACATTTTTCCAACTTGACCAAGTATTTATACAAGTTGGCTAGGGTCCTAATGTCTTGTTGACTTTTTGCACTCTTTCTTAGAAGATGAGTAAATCTCAATTTTTGATTAGGGGTATGTGTTACCCATAGATAATAAAAACCAGTTCTTCATGTGTTTTGTTCTCTAGAAGTTGTGTGCCCCATGAAGTTGCTTCCCACCAAAGGCTAATGAATGGCTCTTAGGAGAAAATAATGATAAGTACCCGCCTAAACATGTGTCAGAGAGAGGGAGTGAAAACTCAACCTCGTAGATTTCGAGACGTAGAGAGGGTAAGACTCAACTCTAAGATGTTTTGTTCCCCACGGGTTGTATACTCCAATAAAACTTTTTTCCCACTCAAAAGCTTACGAATTACTTTAAGGAAAGGATAATATTGTCAATGCAAGCAAACATCGGGGAGGAGAGTGAAAACTTAGCTCTCATAATTTTAGGGACCTAGAGAGGATAGGACCCAACTCTAAGATGTTTTGTTTTCCAGGGGTTGTGTTTCCCATGGGGTTCTTTCCCCATCTGAATGCTTATGATGACTTCAGGGAAAACATAATATTGATGCTCAGAGTGTTGATTTGTGCGGGAAGAGGTTGACTGCTTGTAGTTTGACATTTTGAGTAATTGTAGAACATTTGCCTTGACGATTTCCTTTAAAACTAAGAATTAAGATATAGTGAGTTCAGGTTTTAAGCAAAAATAAAAATGGAGGATACTTCCTCCGGAGTTTGAGCTCTGGTGAGTTGCGGAGCCATTGGGTGACTGTGCAATGAGCTTTATAGTTGTATAGTGACTTATGTAGTAAGCCCCAAGTTCAGGACGACTGTATGTTGAGCTTCGGAGTTACAAGGCAACTTATGACGTGAGCCCCGAATCTAGGGCAACGACTTAATGAGATTTGGAGTTGTAGGACAACTTATGTGGTTAGCCACTGAGTTTAGGGTAGTTATGTGATGAGCTACAAGGCAAAGTGTCAATTTGGTGATCCTTAAAGAGAAAGCTCCTTCTTCTTCCCATGTAGTTTGTTGTGTCCGTTTCTTGAGAATTCGGACATTATGACGACATATCTTACATGAATATGTTTAGTGCGTATTCTTATTTAAGTGGATCCTTGAGCGGTGTAAGTCAAAGTTTCAAATTTTCTTGGTTGACTTGAGGAAGTGACTGATTTGACCCAATAGGAATTTCAAAGTTTCAATTTTTTTCTTGGTGATAGATAATCATGGCATGTGTGTTGGCATGTCAGAATTTGCGTTCATCTCTACCTGTTGTTCCGCCAAATGTTGAGTCTTCTTCCTTCGTAGTTTGCACATAAGAAATTGTTCTTCGAAGCATTGTAGTCTTTCTCCGTATTTTAACATAACCTATAATTGTTTTGTGATACTTGATTAAAAATGGATAAAGAAGCACAATTTTACCTTTATATAGTTTGAAACCCACCCATTTTTAATGATAAGCTAAGGACATTGTACCTCATCCAAAGTTCAAATCCTTTATTCGCTAGTAGATGTGAAGTTTTTCTTCGGAGCTTATTCTCAAACTTACAGTTGGCCAAAAGTTTGGAACCCAGCTGAGAGCATGTTTCGGGCTTATGGTTGACCGAAAGTATGAAATATAACTCAAAACTCAATTTGGGCTTCCGGTTGACTTGAAGTGTGAAATCTAGCTCCGGGTTTAGAACCGCCGAAACTTACTCTTGGAGATAACATTCGGTCTTGGTTCAAACCCTTTCGGGATCCTTGGAGGATCTTGGTGCGAGCTGATTTAACTGTAGTCCTTTGAGTGGACGTCATGTTTTGATGTTGGAGTTTCCTGAGCTTCTCTAGTTGAGATAGACTTTTTGGACTTTGTAGACTATAAACCTGGAAAGGCTTCTGGCAGATGCGTATGTTTCGTTATTTTCCCTAAAATTTCTTGTGTCATTCAGAATTCTATTCCTAAGAAATAGGTGATTGTTATTATTATAATTACTACACGTGTTTTGGAAACGCTGCCATAATTTACCTTTCTGATCTGATTTCATAAACTTATCCATTGAGCTTTTTGATTCTTTGCTTATTTATGGGTTGGTGGAGACAAAGACATGATACACTTTTGAACTTTGTCATGAGGTTTAGCCTTTGTTTCTACATACTTGCTTCATTTTTCCGGCAATAGCAGTTTTGTGTACCCGACTAGATCTTTGTCAAGAGAATTTTTCCTTTTACCATGTATGGTAGAAGTTGCTTTTGCATTGTACTTCTTGTCATGAATGATCAAGTTGGATTTGTCTCTCATAGCAAATGACCAACTTAGGTCCAACACACCAGATTGGCAGATTGACTGCATACCAGATGCACGATGATGGAATTGACGAGGCGATGAGGCCCAGTGATCCTTAGGCCTACCTTGCCTTCATTTTGAAAGTTAAGAAAATGAGATGGCTTCCTTCTTTGGCCTTGGTCGGCTGAGGAGGATTCACTAGAGGTGTGGAGGCATAAAGGAAGACTTTTGGTGGGGAGCCAACATAGTATCTGCGGTGCTCTTAGTCCGGGGATTGGAGTGCAAACCCTGGCTGTTGGGAGGCCCTCATTGTGTGGAACCTCTATTATCTTTCTTTTGCTGCATTCCGGAGAAAAAATAACTTTACCATCCAGACGAAGCAATGGTGTAGCTTCTTGTCTAGTGTTGTTGTTCCTTCTAAGACAGGGGCATAGGACAACCTTTAGTTCCATTAGAGCCTCGATCAAACGTGGTGGCTAATGGTCATTCTCTCATTTTGTCCTCTTCTTATGCTGTTTAGGCATTGCTAGGTTCGAGATGGTCTTCTAGCAAGTCCCCACCATCCTTTTCTCCTCTTCAACTTGATAAGAAGTGAAATTTGTGGGTTTTGGATTAAATATGAGAGGTGGCCAAGCTTCTTCCACAGTCCTACACTTTTATATTTTTCTTTTGTTGCACTACTTTAGATGTCGTTCCCCTGCTCCGTTCTTTGTATTCTTGATTTCTATAACTAAGTCTTGTTGTGTGGTTTTCTGCATATGCCTTCATATCATACCAAGAGTTTTGCAGACTTGTTAAGTAGTTATCCCTTTCTTTTTGATTGGTCATTTGTTGTGAAAATTAGAAGTCGTTCCCTAGCTTTGTTCTTTATATTCTGTCTAAGATGAATAAAGCAAACTTTTAATTTCTATACCGTGTCTTCTTGTATGGCTTTCTATATATGCCTCCATATCATACGTTTGGCTTTTAGAGCATTTTTATTCTTATGATCTGCCAAGCATCCGAAATAGTCAGATTGAAGAATGGACCGAGAATTTTGTAGACCTTTTAAGGAGTTTTCCCTTTCTTTTGGGCTGATACTTTGATTAAATATATTTTTCCCCAAGGATGGCGTTCAGTCCTAGCAGATGATCAGAGGTCAGAGAGCTACGCCTTGATTCACATGACCTGCAACCAAGTTTACCCCTAGTTGGCCTTTGATTTTTATAAGATTTAAAGCGGTACCTTCTTTTCTGAAGGGAATGAAATGAACCTTAAGGTTTGACCTGATGGACGTGGACATACACCATTCTTGGTTCTATGCTCCAAAGTTGTCTTTTGATTGTTGTAATCTATCTCCAGATCCTAGGATATTATCCCCCATAACCATATCCAATCTTATGTAGCTTCATAGTTGAATATTGATCTCGGGACTAATGATCTTATCTCATAACTTGAAGTAGCTTGAAGTATTTTCATATGTCTGTGACTTTCTGGCAAGCATGTATTTTTGGAATCTTCTTTTAAGATTTTAATCGGTTATTGCATGGATATACTTCCCCTCTTTCCTTGGGAAGAAATGTTATTGCGACACCTGTGATGATGAGCTTTGAAAATGATGCCATGACTAGGCTTAATTAAAGGACGACGACAGAAGTCTAAGAGACACTTCGACATGAGGAATGATCCTTCTTGTGTCTAAGTTGATCAATGTGACCTAATTTCACTTATTAAATGGTTAAGTGACCTTCGCCACTCACAATTGATGATTGGGTTGGGATTGCCGCCACAAGGTTGATTGAATTTTATAAGTAGTGGTAGTGGTCCTAATGCAGTGCCTCTTAAGGGTGCTTCTTTGCTCCACTACACTCTGATTGGCTAGCCGAGTTTGAAATCTCTTGAACATATGAGTAAGGGGTGTATCTTCATATTTTGCAAACTAGTCGACAATATGGTAAGCCTAGTTGGTTATGTACTGACGTGAGGTTCTAGGTGGTCATTCTATGTACGGAGATATTTGACTGCCTTGTTATCTAGTTGTTGAGTGGTAGCTAGAAAGAGTTGCTACGTAGCAACTCTCATTTCATTTGTCTCCTTGTTCAATGTCGCGTTAGATAAGGGCAGGGAACACCATCAAAACAATAATCTTTTGGGAAAATATACCTCATTCCCCCGGTAATTGACCTTGTAATGGGCTTTGTGGGCAATTAGCCTCTTCTTTTATTTATCTCATGTTCCGAAGGTTTTGTCCATATTATATAAATGTACTATTTCAAATAATAAAATATGTACTTTAGTCTTTTATTTGTGCCTTCATTTTTGTCTCTTGTTCTTTGTTTTTGAATGCTCTATGACAACTGAAAAGTACTCACTTGCGAGTGAGCGAGCTACAAGATATCACTTTGTGTGTCGGACAAGCTCTTATCCTCCAAAATTTTTATACTTTGACCTTCGGGTTAGAGGTTCGAGTTCCAAATGGATTTAGCCCCAAAGAGAAGAAGGTATCAAGTATCACCACATTTTGAGGTACGCCTTTAGGCAAACCAAGTTTCATAGTATGGTTACGTCTTTTGAGCTTTGAAACATTGTGTCTGGGTAATTCCCTAGAGCTCGAATCCTTTCGATGTCTTGCACTATGCAAAACTGAGCAGACAGACGCTGGATGCTATTAATAGCCCTGACCCTTTGATAGATTTGCAAAAAATGTCCCTTCTGTGTTATTCTACTCATGGCGGGGGGATAAGAGAAAATATGCTAAAGTTGTATTGTCCAGAAAACATCAGAGTTTACCTATGCAACAAGCAGTTAAGGCAGAGGGTCATACAAGATTAGTCCTGAGTATTTTTCTTAGATACTGATGGTCCATTTAGCCAGGCGGTGATGGTGCAATAACCAATCTGCCTAATCTACGATTAGAGGTAGATGAAGTCCCTTCGATGGGGAGTACTCCTCGGGTCGGATTAATTTGGACGCCTACTTTCAATATCCTGATTATTCACTGAATGGTTGTATGTCAGAGCAAGATGATCCCATCTTATCAAAGAGCATTTCTATCCACTTGGGTGTTGATGAAGTGCATTTCGCAGTCTTTCATGACCATTTCCTTTCTCTTTCCCTTTTGCTAACACACAAAGTTGTAGGTTTGCCAGAGCATGTACCTTTTCTGTTAGAGTGTTCAAAATTAGGTGAGAAAGCATGACATTTTCTCAACGTAGTTATTGCAATCAAAAGAGCTTAGCAAGAGCATTGAGATTTAGTTTGTTGTTAGGAAAGTGGTGCGGCTAAAAGTTCAATCAAATTAAACTCTTAGCTACTCAAGAATAAATTTTTTCAAATCCAGGTCCTTCTTCCCTTCGCCCGCTAGATTACCGGGATACTATAGCAAAGTCTAATAGCTAGGTAAAAATAAAATCGTTGAGTGATTTCTATCAACTAGGCAATCAATTTAAACCTATGCTAACAACATATAACAAACATTGAATTAAACCAACAAACAACATTCAAACAATTCTCTCCACACCTTGGTAAACGAAGACAAGCAAATACTCAAATGAGGTAGATAGGATGTTGAAATAAACGTAGATATAATTCAATTAGGTTAATCATTGATGTAAACAAGTTTTAATTCCTATGAAGTTGAGCAACCGACTCTTATGTTCGCTAGTCACTTGCTACGGATAACTAGCGATAGATGACTCTAGAAGTTGCAAACAACTACGTTATTAACTCCGAGGCCACTCCCAACCGACCGTCAATTATCGCCCTATAATCCTAGCCCCGCACATGGATTAGAACTAGAACTATATGATTATGCACCTTTCACGATGATTCCGTCCGCGTATTGGCTGCAACGTTCACGTCAACTACCTATAGATTGGCTATTACCTACATCTAATAGGCAAGAACAAGCTCAAGTGCAAATAGATCCTTCATAGGAAAGTAAACAAACAATTATCACCTAATCTTCATGCATCATTGTTCAAATCAACATCCAAATTGAATTAGAGTAACATACCTCTCAATTGTAACAATACAAAGTTGAAATCAAATACATCCATTACAATTGATAAGTAGAAAGTGAAATCTTCCCCAATTGGATATGCTAGGTCTTGATCTACCCCCTTGGATCTTCAATTCTTCTCCAAGGATTGATGAATTAGCTCCTTGATACCTTGGGTGAGGTTTTGGAAGAGATGGAAATGGAAATCGTAGAGAGAATTTAGGAAGTGGTTATTCAAAATTATCAAAAGTTATCAATTCTTTCTCAAAATAACTGTTTTTCCCCCTTTTATAATGAGCAAACAGGGCCTCGGATCGCCCGGGCCAAAGTTGGCTCGCCCGGGCGAGCACAGAACTGAAAAACACCAAAGTCCCGCGTTGGCTCGGCCGAGCCAAGGGTGGCTCGACCGAGCCACCTCTCTGAAGGGCTTGGCTCGACCGAGCCAAGTTGGCTCGGCCGAGCGGAGTCTCTGAAATGCCCCCTGCACCCTTTCTGCACTGCTCGGTCGATCCTACTTCCTTTTTGACTCCTAGCTCGGACGATTTTCATCCAAAACTCATTCAAAAGTGTTGTTTTATGCCCAAAACACGCCCTACAACATTTCAAACATGAAAACACGAAAACAAGACAAAAGAACAACGAAAACATATGATATGAGGGTAAAATGGCCACAAACATGCACGCGCACACATCGAAAAATAGGTCATTTTACGCACATATCATAATCCCCCAAACTTGAACCTTTGATTGTCCTCAATCAAAACAAAGTAAAACTGTTAATCTACCTCGTGCAATACCTCATAGCTCATCAAGATTATCTTAGCATGTTCAAGTAAAATGAGATTATCACCTAACTTTGTAACAAGGTTAATGCTAAGGACATGAACCACTCATCAAAAAATGGATACAAGAAACGAAAGCACTCCCTCACGTGTTTAGGGACGATGAGATTCACTCAATCACAAGATATCGAGCTTGATTTCCATAGACTTGCATCCATTCTCACCACTATACTACAACAAGTTAGTTTCTAGAATCAAAAGGTATTTTCATAGGTTGTAATGTGGCTAACTAAAATGTGGGTTGTTTTGGGCCAAAGTGACTAAACTTCTCAATTTCCCAAAACCCCCAAACTTGTTATTTTCGAACCACTACAAACCCCGAGGCTTTTTCATTTCACAACACACTTTTTTTTATTTTCTCTTTTCTTTTCTTTTTCATCATTTTCCAAATGCACCATCATTCATTCATTTGTCGGTGCCCTCCTTTTTTTTTCTTTTTCAACACTTACACCGAAAATTTTGTTGGTGCCACATTTTCTAGGATTCAAAACAATCCTTTATTTCATATCTTTCATGCCTCAACATTTCCCATCAATACAAATTCAATCAATTCCCAACCCAACTCTCATCACCGTATTCACCCTCATACACTCTTTCCCCCCAAACTTGATCCTAATTATATCAAAGAAGATTCACCAATAAAGCTCAATCACGGGGGTCAAAGATACGAAAGGAAAAATAATGATAACAACCACCTTATACTCCCGGTGTGAAAGGTAGGACTAAGAATTGATGGCCTAAGATCATTTTCTAGTTACACACTCATGCCAATAGATAGAGAACGGATGCAAGTTCTAGATCTCATACTCTCAATCTTGCCACTCACAATCAATACAGATATGACAATATCATGGCTCAAACCTCACAACTTTTTGTCAAGTCCTATGCATTAACCACACACAAAACTCGGCAATTCAAAAGTTAAACTTAAGAAATGCTTCGACAACTAGATTCCGCCCTATCATTGGTTGAGATAAACATCCAACTTCACCAAGTAAATCATGATTCAAACCTCAAGTCTAGTTCGGGTTCATCACACACACAAGCACACAACAACCTAAAAACAATCTACATGCATACAACAATCTAACAACAATCTAAATGCAATGCAATTAATTGGCAAGAGAAACGATAGAATGCGTTACCCATCGGTAGCCACGATTGCACCGCTTCTCTAAGACCTTATTGGTACCCATTGGTAGCCACGATTGCACCGATTCTCCAAGACCTTATTGGTACCTACTCACATCAACAAAAACACCACCAAACTATTGAGCATAAAACAAGCCAATAAAGCTCTCATATCCACCAAACTTTCCACAAACCAAATATCAACAATGATAAGACAATATCCACTAGCTCAACCATACAAACCAAACCAATAATCTAAACCACAAACCATGTATAATAGGAAGTAGTAAATCATGTCAACTCATCAATAATTCCATTCATCATCAAATATCAAATAATAACAAGCATAAACCACATTCACTTCAAAAACCTCTTTCCACCGTCATTCCACTATCCAAAAATCTATACAAATAAACCATTTTTCCACTAGCTCCACCAAACATACCATCAAAACAAATGTTCAACAAACTCAAACCCATGAAAATATTCATACATATCATCAAGATGAACATAATCCAAAACATTCATCCAATGTAGAATATCAATATAGGTACAACCAAATCGAATCAAATCCAATAAAGGGACAAAATCCAACAACTAAACTAATTGCAAGATAAAAGATAGGAGATGGAGAAGAATAAACCGAGGCACCGGCTACCGGCACATCACCCCAAACTTGGTCAAGTGAGACTAAGTTTGCAAAAACGGTGGACGGTGCATCGTCACTCCTCTCGATCTTGTAGTTCCTCCTACACACACAAAACCAAACAAACTAGACATTTATTCAAAATCAAAGCAACTGAAAGCATTTAAACAAAAGCAATAAAATTGGTTGGGTTGCCTCCCAACAAACGCTTCCTTAATGTCGGTAGCTAGACGACCTTACCACATCATCCATTATCAAAATTCTTGTGGGTTTTTAATACACCTTTCTCCCTTAATCTACCTTTACTTGGGAGCAATTTGTCCAAGGCGATTTTTCTTTCACCCCTATCATCTCTCCAAGGAGGATCGATCATCTTGTTGAACTCGAATTGCATGAATGAGTGCTCCTTCTTTGAAGTGATCCTTAAGACATTCTCCAAACTAATCCCCACTTCAAGAAATTCATTTATCCATTCATCCAATGCACTCACCATTCTCTCCTCAACCTTGCCTACTTCCCAAGTTGACATTCCCCGCTGCAACCTATCCTCATTCTCTTTGCTTATTGTCGGCTTTTCCTCTTCTATGAAATATTCCAATGCCGGTATTGTTGGAATCTCTTCAAGTGAAGGCTCCTCAATTCTACCTCCTTCAATGTTCTTCACCGTCTCCTCGGTGCCTTCCTTTACGAGCTCTTCTTGATGAACACCCATTATCTCTTCACTAATGATTTCTTTGGTTTTCTCATTTTCTTTGCCATCTCCTAATGTTTCCTCGGTTTTCATCTCTATACTCGCACTCTCATCCTTCTCCATACTTTCAAAAATTTGTGTCGGCTCCTTGATATCTTCATTTACCTCATCAACTTGAAGTATTACTTCTCTTTCCCTTGCCGGTTCATCTTCTTTCTTCACCTCTATTTTTTGTCTTTCCTCATGCTCTTTCCTTGATCTTTTCAACAATTTAAGTTCTTCTTGCATGAGCTCTATTTGTCTACTCCACAAATCATCATCATGAGATTCCTTTACAACAATCACCATTTGATAAGCTCTTTCCTCCTCCGACCATTGGTTACTACATTCAAACATTTCCTCATACACGTTTCGGATAGGCATTCGCGGTCTTTGTCTTTGCATCATGCGGTCTCTCATCTCCTTCAATTGCCTTTGCACATTAATAAGTCTCTCCATGTTAGACACCTACAAGAGTCCAACAAAGACAATTCTCCAACAAAAACAAAAATCCAAAAGAAAACAAAAATAGAACAATTATCAAACAAATGTTAGTAACAATATTCACACAAACAAAAACACAAACACCTAGCCTACAAGCTTCACTTTTTCCCCAATATCTAGCAACCTACAAAATGAAGTCCCCGGCAACGGCACCAAAACTTGGTGCGGCTAAAAGTTCAATCAAATTAAACTCCTAGCTACTCAAGAATAAAATTTGTCAAATCCAGGTCCTTCTTCCCTTCGCCCTCTAGATTACCGGGATACTATAGCAAAGTCTAATAGCTAGGTAAAAATAAAATCGTTGAGTGATTTCTATCAACTAGGCAATCAATTTAAACCTATGCTAACAACATACAACAAACAATGAATTAATCCAACAAACAACATTCAAACAATTCTCTCCACACCTTGGTAAACCAAGACAAGCAAATACTCAAATGACGTAGATAGGATGTTGAAATAAACGTAGATTTAATCCAATTAGGTTAATCATTGATGTAAACAAGTTTTAATTCCTATAAAGTTGAGCAACCGACTCTTATGTTCGCTAGTCACTTGCTACGAATAACTAGCGGTAGATGACTCTAGAAGTTGCAAACAGCTATGTTATTAACTCCGAGGCCACTCCCAACCGACCGTCAATTATCGCCCTATAATCCTAGCCCCGCACATGGATTAGAATTAGAACCATATGATTATGCACTTTTGACGACGATTCCGTCCACGTATTGGCTGCAACGTTCACGTCAACTACCTATAGATTGGCTATTACCTACATCTAATAGGCAAGAACAAGCTCAAGTGCAAATAGATCCTTCATAGGAAAGTAAACAAGCAATTATCACCTAATCTTCATGCATCGTTGTTCAAATCAACATCCAAATTGAATTAGAGCAACATACCTCTCAATTGTAACAATACAAAGTTGAAATCAAATACATCCATTACAATTGATAAGTAGAAAGTGAAATCTTCCCCAGTTGGATATGCTAGGTCTTGATCTACCCCCTTGGATCTTCAATTCTTCTCCAAGGATTGATGAATTAGCTCCTTGATACCTTGGGTGAGGTTTTGGAAGAGATGGAAGTGGAAATCGTAGAGAGAATTTAGGAGGTGGTTATTCAAAATTATCAAAAGTTATCAATTCGTTCTCAAAATAACTGTTTTTCCCCCTTTTATAATGAGCAAAGAGGGACTCGGATCGCCCGGGCCAAAGTTGGCTCGCCTGGGCGAGCACAAAACTGAAAAACACCAAAGTCCCGCTTTGGCTCGGCCGAGCCAAGGGTGGCTCGACTGAGCCACCTCTCTGAAGGGCTTGGCTCGGCCGAGCGGAGTCTCTGAAATGCCCCCTACACCCTTTCAGCACCGCTTGATCGATCCTGCTTCTTTTTGACTCCTAGCTCGGACGATTTTCATCCAAAACTCATCCAAAAGTGTTCTTTTATGCCCAAAACACGTCCTACAACTTTTCAAACACGAAAACAAGACAAAAGAACAATGAAAACATATGATATGAGGGTAAAATGGCCACAAACATGCACGCGCACACATCGAAAAATAGGTCATTTTACGCACATATTAGAAAGCTCCACGAAGGGGAGGACAATCGATACTGAAGATTAGATTTGTTAGTTTTACTGTAGCTTCTGAGATTCTGAGAGTAGGAGGAAACAACTATCAAGTGCCTAGACTTATGAATAGAACACCTATAACCGCATGAGATATTAATGGGAAGAGCATGGTGAAAGGGTTTGGCAAATAATGGACAAGGATGGTGGGGCTGGAAGCTAGATTGAAAAAGTGGAGGCTGGAGCAAGGATGCTCCAACGTACTGGCTGACATTGAACAGGTAGTCCTACTAGATAGAAATATGTGACTTTGACGTTTCTAGTTTTCTTTCCATTTCTAACTTATTAAGGTATATCTTTGCATATGTGTAACATCCCGGTCCCAGGGTCTAAATGAGCTCATTCCAGGTCGGCCACATTACTTCCCAATGGTCTGGTCCATCTTTCAAACTAATGATTAACCCCACAAACCAACACAAATCCTTTTCAGTGTTCCTTGTGCTCACTCACATGCACCCTGAGAAACTTCCCTAGGGGTCACCCTGAAGGGATTCATGAACTGAATCACGAAGTCTGTTTGCCAAGGATCGTTAATTGGAATATCAAAAATAAATTGTTATGCCTATGATTAATCCTAGCATGCTCCTATTGAATATGCATAAGGGGGTTTATGCGGAATACCTGGATTGCGAAACCCTGAAGAATGAGTGCACGGAGATTCCTCTTGATCTTTTCCCACGCACAAAGATTTAATTCCTAACAGATTGAGGAAATAAATCTGTGAAAATTGATGAGTAATTTTTTAAAACAAGAAGGAGAGAGAAGAAAGAAGATAATCCTCCTGATCTGATCTTCTGATCTGTATCCCAACTCAATCTGAATATCTGGTGAAGATTCCCTTCAGATTCCTTGCCCGGTTGAGAAGTAGAATTTCCTCCTCGTTTCTCAGATCTAGTCGATCACCACAGCTCCCAAAACCTGATTTACTGTGTGCAACTTATGATCTTGTGGTGTGTTGAGATCTGAAGAACTGAGGCCTATTTATAGGAAAATACTAGACTTCTATTGGACTTGAGTTTCATGGGCCAGACCAGGGACCAGAATGCAAATAGAAAATAAGGCCTATCAATTAATTAATTCTCATATTCAACCCAGAATATAATTAATTAATTAATATTGATTCATTCCACCAGAGAATCAATATTGTCCTACCTATTTGCTACCACGTTTTGAGGTACGGGTTGCATCGGTTCGGTATATCCCCACATTTAAGGTTACAGACATTCGTTAATTAATTTAAGCTCTGACAAGCTGTTTAATTAATTAATATCTTATATTCCTAAGTCAATCCACTCAAACCTTTTCACTTATGCTTGAACTTAATCAGCCTGCAAGACTTTAGCATAACGAACCTTTTTAGCTGCTCAGGGAATGTCACCATCCTGTACTGGATGTGGTTACCTAGTTCCAGTATACCAGACAGTCATACACAAACTTCTATTACCCAAGATACAGATATACAAGCTCAACTAGAGCCTTTCACTGCAACTCAAAGTGATACTCAATCTGCATATACTTCTGTACCTTCATATAGGCTTAGGATCTCATCAAGCCATAGAGATCTTGATTATTTTAATGTTAGATAAAAGAATCGATCTCGACTTAGGTCCTTATCAATGTGTACCCCACACCAGCATACCAAGCCATCCAAGATAAGATGCTTATTGCTGCGTATGCTGCAGCCTACACCGACAGTTTATCCCGGAACTGTCTCAACTGTGATAACCATTTATATCTCGCTAGGTCAAACGATCCATACGATCTTCCGTGATCTACTACACACCGTATGATCTCCCTTTCGACGAGATAAGAGGATAATTGCATTTGCGACACATGTTTGTTAATTCAGACAGGAGATGAACATACAACATTTATGATTCCCAGTATATTAACCAATCGACCTTGTACATAATATACCAATCATAATGCTTTCAGTATATAAATCCATCAATCTCCACTTATACTCAAAGCATTATACAGGTGCTTTCCAGAGTATAACGCGTCTAAAATAATCTAGCTATTACATCAATCATTCAACGTGGTTAGCTTTGCCCTCAGCCCAAGGTTACGTACATGCATCTCGTAGACCTTCTGAAGCAGAGCCTTGTGAATGGATCCGCTAGATTATCTTTTGTATCAATCTTCTCTACTTGCACATCACCCCTTGCTATGATTTCTCGTATAATATGGTACTTCCTTTCAATGTGTTTTGTTGCTCTGTGAGTTCGTGGTTACTTTTAATTAGCCACAACTCCCGAATTATCACAATATACCGTGATGGTCTTGGGCAGCTTAGGAATCACGTCCAACTCCAGAAGGAAGTTTCGAAACCATACTGCTTTTTTCAAAGCTTCAGAAGCTGCCACATATTCTGCTTCCATGGTGGAGTCAGCAATGCACTTCTGCTTTGCACTCCTCCATGATATGGCCCCACCTCCCAATGTAAACACATAGCCAGAGGTGGACTTCTTTTTGTCTTGGTCTGCCTGGAAATCTGAATCAGTATAACCCACAGGACACAACTCCTCACACTGATAGACGAGACAATAGTCTCTAGTCATTTTCAAGTATTTGAGTATGTGCTTTAATGCGGTCCAATGCGTCTGTCCAGGGTTAGACTGGTATCTCGCTACCATGCCTACAACAAAGCAAATATCTGGCCTCGTACATAGCATTGCATACATGAGGCTCCCCACGGCCAATGCATACGACACATTCCTCATTTCATCTTTCTCCCTTTGTGTCACCGGACACTGATCCTTGGAAAGATATATGCCATGTCTGAAGGGTAACAGACCTTTCTTGGTAGTTTGCATGCTGAAATGGGCAATCACATTATCCACATATGATCCTTGAGAGAAGGTCAACATCCTCTTATTGCGCTCCCGCAATACTTTTACCCCTAGGATGTATCCTGCCTCCCCAAGGTCCTTCATATGAAACTGTTCGGATAGCCACCCCTTTATGCCGACAATACTTCCACATTGTCGCCGAATAGGAGAATATCATCTACATAAAGTGCAAGGAATACCACGCTTCCGCTGACACATAGACAGTACACACAACTCTCGTTTGAACATTGTAAAAATCCATAGGATTTAATCACTTCATCAGAACGCAGATTCCATGACCGTGAAGCTTGTTTAAGTCCATACATCGACTTCCTTAGCTTCCAGACCAAATGTTCTTCACCTTTCTGCACATAACATTCTGGCTGTTGCATATAGATGTCCCTACCTTCTTCAAGGTACCCGTTTAGAAACGCGGTTTTGACATCCATCTGCCAGATTTCTAGGTCCTTATGTGCTGCTATGGCTAGGAGTATACGAATGGACTTAAGCATGGCTACCGGTGAGAAGGTCTCATCATAGTCTACACCTTCTTTCTGACTATAACCCTTCGCCACCAGCCTTGCTTTGAAAGCTGTAATTTCACCATTCGCTCCTTTCTTTCTTTTGTATACCCATTTTCACCCTATGGCTCGACAGCCATCTGGAAAATTAGTTTTCAGGTATACATCCATAGCCGTAATGGATTCTATTTCCGAATCCATGGCGATCAGCTATTTGTCTGCATCTTTATCAGATAACGCCTCGTCCTATGTCCTGGGATCGGTATCATCCAATCCATTTTCCTGGATCAAGTCAGAGGACTCTCCCACGAACACATACCTTTCGGGTTTGGTGAACAACCCTCCCACTGTGACGAGGCATCTGAACCTTGTTAGTAGTTGGCACAATACGCGTTGGTCCCATGCCTTGCATTAGTGGCAGTGTTGGTATAGCCTCACCTGTTACAGGTGGATTTACCACTACATTGGGCTTTCCTGATGGAATTGCTTCCTTATCCTCAAGCTCGTGGAGGATAATCTCACTCTTGGATTTGTGGTTTCTTACATATTCGTCCTCTAAGAATCTTGCGTTGGTACTGACAACGACTTTCTGATTCTCAGGACAATAAAAGTAACCACCTTTCGTTTGCCTGGGATATCCTACAAACAACATCAGCTTACACCTACTTTCTAACTTATCAGGTTCCTTTGTCAGCACATATGCTGGACAACCCCAAACCCTCACTTTGTTCAAACTTGGCTTTCGCCCATACCAGAGTTCCAGAGGCGTTTTAGGAACTGATTTAAAAGGTACCAGGTTAAGCAAGTAGGCCGCTGTCTCCAAGGCATATCCCCAAAATGAAATCGGCAAGCTTGCATAACTCATCATCGACCTGACCATTTCCAAGAGAGTTCTATTTCTTCTTTCTGCTACACCATTTTGTTGAGGGGTTCCTGGTGCAGTCCACTTGGATGTAATCCCGTTGTCTGATAAGTACTGCAAGAACTCGTTACTGAGGTATTCTCCACCACGATCTGATCGTAGTGTCTTGATAGTCTTACCTAGATTCTTTTCTACCTCAGTCCTAAATTCTTTGAATTTCTCAAAGCATTCAGACTTGTGGCAAAGCAAATAGACATATCCGAATCTTGAGTAATCGTCAATGAATGTGGCGAAATACTCATAACCTCCACGAGCTTGCGTGGACATTGGTCCACATAAGTCAGAGTGGATCAATTCCAACACATCCTCTGCTCGAGACTGACTTGCCTTAAAAGGCCTGGTCGTCATCTTTCCCTCTATACAGGATTCGCAGATTTGATGTGGTACCACTTGAAAAGAATCCAAGAGCCCATCGCATGATAAACTTTTAATCCTCTTTAGATTGATGTGACCTAGTCTCAAGTGAAAGAGATATGTTTGATCCTCATCGGAAGA
This sequence comes from Plectranthus barbatus, assembly GCA_026898455.1. Taxonomy (NCBI): domain Eukaryota; kingdom Viridiplantae; phylum Streptophyta; class Magnoliopsida; order Lamiales; family Lamiaceae; genus Plectranthus; species Plectranthus barbatus. The sequence continues at coordinate 18,539 of JAPKLW010004745.1, forward strand.
AAACTTTCTCTTTAAATTATTATTATTATTAGATGAGTTTGAAACATTCACGGAAGATTTATGCATACAATCAATGATATAGAGAGAGTCAGTGAGTTAGCCATGACAGATAAAACCATTATTACCAATGATAGAAACTCCACTATAAAAAATAACTGAATATCCATCACTAAATAACTTGGAAACTGAAATTAAGTTCCGCCGAAAAATCGGCACATATAAAATATCTCTCAAAATCATAACATTATTTTCAAAGCATAAAGTAAAATCTCCAATGGCTACTGCTGAGACTTTATCCACTCATTAAATTCAATAAGAGCATGCTTAGGGTTTTTGAATGGATTATGAACAATAACCATAAACGGTCCGGTTCATTTGGTTTTGGTGATTCGGTTCACGGTAAAACCCTACAATTGGTATCAGAGCCAGATTCTATTTTATGGCTCTATTGTTCATAATGGATTCGTTATGCATGTTTTGAATTTTATGAATGTCGTGGATGGTTTTTGTTCATCGTGGCAACCAGTGTAATTCAGCCCGCGGTGGTTTATCCGTGTAGGGCTGAATTAATTTTGTAAAATCACGAGAAAATCCGTGATTAGTATAGATTTGTTTTAAAATTGGAATAATATAGATTTTGTAATTTTATTTTTTCAAATCTTCAATTGGACTGGTCGAGGACGAAGAACGAAGACGGAGGCCGACGAACTAGGCAGCGGCGCATGGCGACGACAAGAGGTCGCGCCGCGTGCGGCCGCGGGAGGATGACGGTGGCAGGCGGGCCGGCGGCGGGCTGCACGCAGCTGCTGGCCGCGATCGCGCGATGCGTGCGTGTGAGCGCGTTCGGCGGCGGCGGTCCGACGGCAGCGCTGGCGGCGGCGGTGGTACTGTCGTCGGCGGCTGCTGTCTCGTCGCGGTGGCTTGTGGTTTTGGTGGTTTGTGCAATCCTGTATAAACCCTAGGGTTTAAATTAGGGTTAGGGCAAATCATCAGATCACAGAAGGCCTAAATCCCAAAAGATTTACTGATTGAAGATTTGGAGGCCCTGGAAGATTTGAAAAGATTTGGACTTATCCAAATAAATTCAAATTAAATTTGTAATAGATAGGATTTTATTTTTCCTATTTTTTTGGGGCCACGAGGAATTTTTTGTTTTCCTTAATTGTCCTCGTATGATATGTGATTTATTATGTGCGCAATTAAGCATGTGTAGATAATAGGAAAAGCATGTTTTATCACTTTTATTATTTACAGCTTTCCAAGCATGCTTATGTGATTAATTTCTTTTGTTGGATTATATTTTGGGAATTTTTGGGCTTGTTTAATTACATGCAAAATTTGGAAAATATAATAGCAAAGAAATTATGTGTGCGCATATGAGAAACCTTTTAAAAAAAAATACTAAAGTGTATCTCTCGTTCTAGTAAACGTCTACGAGTGTAGCTTGCTAGTTCCTAGAGGTGCATAGGTACGGTTGTTGGGATTTCTAGACAAACAATTTAAATCATGTGAATAGTGGGAGGGTTTTGCGTAAATGTCTACGAGTGTAGCTTGCAAAGATCTCTTTCACAATTAAATTATAGATAACGAAAGCTTTAAGGGCTGTGCGGTATGGTTACGTGCCATGCTAAACTGTCTGTTTTGGCCGGAGTTAAATTTGTGGTTAATTGCTTAGAAGCATCTTAGAATATAATGCAAGAATTGCATCCCTGTTCTTTAGAGATGGCTTGGCCTAAGGTTTTCACTAATTATTAATTTCTAGTGTCAAAAACATCCTGACATGGTAGTGAAATTAAATGGATTGGGGCTTAAAACCCGCAGTTCTGGTTGAGGGTGACATCGTAAATATCTACAAGTGTAGCTTGCGGTGGGAACTCTTGGGCAATTAGTGGAAACATTTGTATTTGATTTATTAAAAGGTTTTCAATGCATTTGTTTTCAAAGTTCTACATGTATGTCCTTATTTAAGATCCTTTATTGTTTCAGATATGTCTATATCTAATGTCATCAATATTCTCGCACAAAACACTCTAACTGGTCCAAACTTCCTGGAATGGAAACGCAATCTCGAATACCTCCTGATTGCAGAAGAACATATGTTCGTTCTGAAAGTACTTCATCCCGAAGTGCCAACTTCTGAATCCAGTCAAATGGATATAGACTTTCATAACAAGTGGGAGAAATCGAACAATGTAGTCAAGTGCTACATGATGACCACTATGTCGAAAGTCTTGCAGCAGCAGCGTCAGCACCATAGGGACGCCTATGACATCATGACGAGTCTGGAGGCAACCTATGGGGAAACTGATAGAGCCGTCAGGTTCAATCTCATGAGGGAAATCGTGAGTAAGAAAATGACTGATGGAACCTCAGTGAGAGAGCACGTAGTTACCATGACTCACCTCATGGATGAGCTAACTGTGCATGGTGAAGGTATCGACGCTGAGGCTAAGGTCGATATCATACTGAACTCTCTACCCAAGTCCTTTGAGAGTTTTAGGCTGAATGTTGTCGTGAACAAGAAAGAGGATACTCTTAACGAGTTACTCAATGACTTGATGGCAGCAGAATCGGTCATGAACCCTCAGAAGGTTGCCTTGGCAACTTCTGGTAATCTCTCGGTTGTACCGAAAAGTATAAAAGCGGAAGAAAGGGATTAAGAAATGGGCTAAGAAGACACCTATAAAGGATGGTGGGGCTGGGAAAAATCCTAAGGTGGCGACTGACAAGGACAGGTGCTTCAGGTGTGGTAAGAAAGGACATTGGAGGAAAGATTTCCAAGCCAACAAAGCTAGACAAGGTATGCCATTTTCATGTATAACTGTAAGCATGATTAGAGTCCGTTGTTGCTCTTCTAGAGCTTTAAGCACTGACTTGTTGATCATGTTGTTGTACTTTGCAGGGGACCGTGCCGACAAGGCTGGTGTGCGATGGCAAGAAGATACCAAACTGGATGAAGGCAACGTTTTATGACGGAGCTTCATGGAGTTTTCTTGTCTTTATGTTTTGATGAATTAAGTACATTTGAGAGTTTATTTGTGGGCCGTGGTTTATCGGTAGGACAAATTTTATCAACTTTTATAGATATTTGTTATTTATGATTTTATTATTGGTAATAACAATGTTATCCGTTATGGGATGTTGATATACAATCTCTATGTTACTTCGATTAAATATGTCCTTAAGTATTGCATGTAATTCATCCGTAATTGATAATCCTAGAAAGAGAAAACTTACTTCTTCTGATGAGGATCTTACTTATCTCTGGCACTTGAGACTGGGTCAAATCAGCTTGAAGCAGATTCAGAGACTTGCACATGACGGTATATTGGACTTAGTCCGGGTTGTACCTTATCTAGTCTGCAAATCTTGCATCGAGGGCAAGATGTCAACTAGGCCTTTCAAGGCTAGTCAGTCTCGAGCAGAGGAAGTTATGGAATTGATCCATTCTGACTTATGTGGACCGATGTCCACGCAGGCTCGTGGAGGGTACGAGTACTTCGTCACTTTAATTGACGATTACTCAAGGTACGGATACGTTTACCTGCTTCGCTACAAGTCTGAGTGCTTTGAGAAATTCAAAGAGTTCAAGGCTAAAGTAGAAAACAAGGTCGGGAAAACTATCAAGTCACTGCGATCTGACCGCGGTGGCGAATACCTCGGTAACGAGTTCCAGCAATATTTGTCAGAAAATGGGATTACATCCCAATGGACTGCACTGGGTACACCCCAGCAAAATGGTGTAGCTGAAAGAAGAACTAGGACTCTTCTAGAGATGGTAAGATCAATGATGAGTTATGCAAACTTACCAATTTCGTTTTAGGGCTACGCATTGGAGACAGCAGCTTACGTGCTAAATGTGGTGCCTTCTAAATCAGTTTCTAAGACGCCTTCTGAGCTCTTCCTTGGTCGCAAACCTAGTTTGTTCAAGTTTAGAGTATGGGGCTGTCCGGTACATGTACTGTCGAATCCTTCTACACCCCTCTACAGGCGCCGCCCACTCTCTCTCTGCCTCTAGGGTTTCATTGATTTGAATGTGTTCAATAGTGGCTAGGGTTTCCAGAGAGAATGGTCTATTTATAGACCCAGAGATTTATCCCTAATGGGCTATTGGGCCCTTTTTCAGCATATTTAATTGGGCCAGTCCTGGGACCTAATGCAAATAATAAAATAGGCCTATAATTAATTAATTCCCATTTCCACAACCCAGGATATAATTAATTAATTAATATTAATTCTTTTTCACCACAGAATTAATACTGACCTACCCCTTTATTGCCACGTTATGAGAACGAGCTGCATTAATTGAGAATCCCCATATTTAAGGTTACCCGACATCCATTAATTAATTGGAGCCTCTGACAAGCTCTAACTACAATTAATTAATATCTTATTAATCCTGAGTAGTACCACTCAAACCTTATCACTCGTGCCTGAACTTAATCAGCATGCAGGACTTTGACACGATGAATGTTATTGAGCTCCTCAGGGAATGTCCCCATGCTATTACTCGGATATGGTTACCTAAACCTAGTCTTAGGCGGTACTACATGAACTGCTGTTACCCAAGATGGGGATATACGAGCACGTTCTTTAGGCTCTCCACCATGGCAAGTCAAAGCAACAGTCAACCCGTGCAAACCCCTGAACCTTCGTTAGGGTTTGGACTCAATCAATATAACGAGATCTTGTATTCGCTGATGTCAGACAGAAGAATACATCTCACTGCGGTCCATCAATACACAGCGGTCCATCAATACGCCACCTCTGCGTACCAGCATGTCAAGTAACCAAGACAGACTACTTATTCCGACAATGCCGCAGCCATCCGGATAAAAGTATCCTCATACGCTGTCTCGGCTGTGATCGGGTTTATGTCTCACTAGGTCAAGTGATCATACTGTCTTCTGCGATGTACAACACGCCATATGATCGTCCCTAACGGTGAGACAAGAGGATACCATTGTTCATACGTGTAAGATTGTTAACAGATAGGAGAAATAAACCGTTGTATACTCATTGTAATAAATGCTTTCAGTATATAAAACCCATCAATCTCCCACTTATACTCAAAGCATAACTAAGCTATTACAGAGTATACAGTCCGCTATCTAGTCTGCTGTCTCTTTAACCACTATCAATGATTGGCATCCATCTCAGACCCAGCTCACGAATATGTCTTTTGTAAACTTTCTGCGGCAATCTCTTTGTAAATGGATCAGCAAGATTGTCAGCAGTGTCAATCTTCCTAATTTGCACATCGCCCATCGATACGATTTCTCGTATGATATGGTACTTTCTCTCTATGTGTTTGCTTGCTCTGTGAGACCGCGGTTCGTTTGAGTTTGCCATTGCACCAGAGTTATCACAATAAATTGTGATGCTCCTCGGCAAACTCGGGATCACGCCCAACTCTAAAAGGTAGTTCCTGAGCCATACCCCCTCTTTCGAGGCCTCGGAGGCGGCGACGTATTCCACCTCCATGGTGGAGTCTGCAATGTATTTCTGCTTCGAGCTCCTCCAAGATACAGCTCCACCTCCCAGGGTAAACACATATCCTGAGGTCAATTTCTTCTCATCCTGGTCCCCTAGGAAATCCGAGTCTGTATAACCCACAGGGCACAAATCCTCACTTTGATAAACTAGGCAAATATTCCTAGTTCTTTTCAAATATTTGAGGATGTGCTTTACAGCAGTCCAGTGCGCCTGTCCAGGGTTAGACTGATATCTTGCTAGCACGCCAACGGCATAACAGATATCTGGCCTGGTACACATCATCGCATACATGAGGCTACCCACTGCCGAAGCATATGGTACAAGACTCATCTCATCTTTCTCCCACTGTGTCTGAGGACACTGCCCACTAGAAAGATGAACGCCATGTCTGAAAGGTAGCAAGCCTTTCTTGGCGAGTTGCATGCTGAACCGGGGTATCACAGTATCCACATAGGATGCCTGGGATAAGCTCAACATTCTTCTCTTACGATCTCGTAAGACCTTAATCCCAAGAATGTAGCCAGCTTCTCCCAGATCCTTCATTTGGAACTGTTCGGATAACCAAGCTTTGATTTCGGACATCACTCCCTCGTTGTTTCCAAATAGGAGTATGTCATCAACGTAAAGTGCAAGGAAGACCATGCTCCCACTGACACAAAGTCGGTAAACACAACTTTCGTTTTCTAATTGTGCAAATCCATAGGATTTAATCACATCGTTGAAACGTAAGTTCCACGACCTTGAAGCTTGCTTAAGTCCATACAAGGACTTCCTAAGCTTCCAGACAAGATGTTCTTCGCCCTTGCTTATGTAACCCTCGGGTTGCTGCATATAGATGTCCCTACCTTCTTCAAGGTAACCGTTTAGAAAAGCGGTTTTGACATC
>JAPKLW010004746.1:0-24911 GCA_026898455.1 Plectranthus barbatus
CGATGAATGTTATTGAGCTCCTCAGGGAATGTCCCCATCCTATTACTCGGATATGGTTACCTAAGTTCAGTCTCAGGCGGTACTACACGAACTGCTGTTACCCAAGATGCGGATATACGAGCACGTTACTCAGGCTCTCCACCATGGCAAGTCAAAGCAACACTCAACCCGTGCAAACCCCTGAACCTTCATTAGGGTTTGGACTCAATCAATATAACGAGATCTTTTATTCGCTGATGTCAGACAGACGAATATATCTCACTGCGGTCCATCAATACGCCACCTCTGCGTACCGGCATGTCAAGTAACCAAGACAGACTACTTATTCCGACAATGCCGCAGCCATCCAGACGTATCCTCATACGCTGACTCGGCTGTGATCGGGTTTATGTCTCACTAGGTCAAGTGATCATACTGTCTTCTGCGATCTACAACACGCCGTATGATCGTCCCTATCGGTGAGACAAGAGGATACCATTGTTCATACATGTACGATTGTTAACAGATAGGAGAAATAAACCGTTGTATACACATTGTAATAAATACTTTCAGTATACAAAACCCATCAATCTCCCACTTATACTCAAAGCATAACTAAGCTATTACAGAGTATACAGTCCGTCTATCTAGTGTGCTGTCTTTAACCACTATCAGTGGTCGGCATCCACCTCAGACCCAGCTCACGAATATGTCTTTCGTAAACTTTCTGCGGCAAGCTCTTTGTAAACGGATCAGCAAGATTGTCAGCAGTGTCAATCTTCTTAATCAGCACATCGCCCCTCGATACGATTTCTCGTATGATATGGTACTTTCTCTCTATGTGTTTGCTTGCCCTGTGAGACCGCGGTTCCTTTGAGTTTGCCACCGCACCAGAGTTATCACAATAAATTGTGATGCTCCTTGGCAAACTCGGGATCACGCCCAACTTTAAAAGGTAGTTCCGGAGCCACACCCCCTCTTTCGAGGTATCGGAGACGGCGACATATTCCGCCTCCATGGTGGAGTCAGCAATGCATTTCTGCTTTGAGCTCCTCCAAGATATAGCTCCACCTCCCAGGGTAAACACATAACCTGAGGTCGATTTCTTCTCATCCTGGTCCCCTTGGAAATCCGAGTCTGTATAACCCACAGGGCACAGATCCTCACTTTGATAAACTAGGCAGAAATTCCTAGTTCTTTTCAAATACTTGAAGATATGCTTTACAGCAGTCCAGTGCGCCTGTCCAGGGTTAGACTGATATCTTGCTACCATGCCAACGACATAACAAATATCTGGCCTGGTACACAGCATTGCATACATGAGACTACCCACTGCCGAAGCATATGGCACAAGACTCATCTCGTCTTTCTCCCGCTGTGTCTGAGGACACTGCCCACTAGAAAGACGAACGCCATGTCGAAAAGGTAGCAAGCCTTTCTTGGCGAGTTGCGTGCTGAACCGGGCTATCACAGTATCCACATAGGACGCCTGGGATAAACTCAAATGTAGCCAGCTTCTCCCAGATCCATCATTTGGAACTGTTCGGATGACCAAACCTTGATTTCGGACATCACTCCCTCGTTGTTTCTAAATAGGAGTATGTCATCAACGTAAAGTGCAAGGAAGACCACGCTCCCACTGACACAAAGTCGGTAAACACAACTTTCGTTTTCCAACTGTGCAAATCCATAGGATTTAATCACATCGTTGAAACGTAAGTTCCACGACATTGAAGCTTGCATAAGTCCATACAAGGACTTCCTAAGCTTCCAGACAAGATGTTCTTCGCCCTTACTTATGTAACCCTCGGGTTGCTGCATATAGATGTCTCTACCTTCTTCATGGTAACCGTTTAGAAAAGCGGTTTTGACATCCATCTGCCAGATCTCGAGGTCCATATGCGTAGCTATGGCAAGGAGTATCCGGATGGATTTGAGCATGGCTACAGGTGAAAAGGTTTCGTCATAGTCTATGCCCTCTTTCTGACTATAACCATTTGCCACCAGCCTAGCCTTGAAAGCCGTAATCTTTCCATCCGCCCCTTTCTTTCTCTTGTATACCCATTTGCACCCTATGGCCCTAAAGCCATCCGGCAAAATGGTTTTCTCATATACATCTATAGCAGTTATGGATTCTATCTCAGAATCCATGGCGACTTGCCATTTGGCAATATCCTTGTCCTGCACTGCCTCTTCGTAAGTCAGTGGGTCAGAGTCCTCATGTCCGTCTTCCGGGCTCAAGTCCGAAGACTCACCCACGAACATGTACCTTTCCGGTTGGAAAATAACTCTCCCACTGCGATGAGGCATCGGTGCCGTGTCAATAGTAGGTGCAGTGACTTGTGGTCCTGTACCTTGCACTGAAGAACGTGTCTGTGGTGCTGTACCTCTCACAGGTGCACCCACATCTACACGTTCCCCTTCCCTTGGAATTGCATTCTCGTTCTCAATTTCTTGAAGAACGATATCACTCCTTGACCTGTGATTACTCACATACTCGTCCTCTAAGAATCTAGCGTTGGTGCTAACAACGACTCTTTGACTCTCAGGACAGTAAAAGTAACCACCTTTCGTTTGTCTGGGATACCCTATGAACAACATTACTTTTGACCTGTTTTGTAACTTATCAGGTTCCTTCGACAGTACGTGTGTCGGACAACCCCATACTCTAAACTTGCACAAACTAGGTTTGCGACCAAGGAAGAGCTCAGAAGGTGTCTTAGGAACTGATTTAGAAGGCACCACATTGAGCACGTAAGCTGTTGTTTCCAATGCGTAGCCCCAAAACGAAATTGGTAAGTTTGCATAACTCATCATTGATCTTACCATCTCTAGAAGAGTCATATTTCTTCTTTCAGCTACACCATTTAGCTGGGGAGTACCCGGTGCAGTCCACTGGGATGTAATCCCATTTTCTGACAAATACTGCAGAAACTCGTTACCGAGGTATTCGCCACCGCGGTCAGATCGCAGCGACTTGATAGTTTCCCGACCTTCTTTTCTACCTCAGCCTTGAACTCTTTGAATTTCTCAAAGCATTCAGACTTGTAGCGAAGCAGGTAAACATATCCGTACCTTGAGTAATCGTCAATGAAAGTGACGAAGTACTCGTACCCTCCACGAGCCTGCGTGGACATCGGTCCACATAAGTCAGAATGGATCAACTCCAACACATCCTCTGCTCGAGACTGACTAGCCTTGAAAGGCCTAGTAGACATCTTGCCCTCGATGCAGGATTCGCAGACTTGATAAGGTACAGCCCGGACTAAGTCCAATGTACCGTCATCTGCAAGACTTTGAATTCGCTTCAAGCTGATGTGTCCAAGTCTCAAGTGCCAGAGATATGTAAGATCCTCATCAGAAGAAGTAAGTTTTCTCTTCCTAGGATTATCAATTACGGATGAATTACATGCAATACTCGCGGAAGACTTATGATTACAGTTAACAACATAGAGAGAATTATTCAGCATTCCACGACAGATAACACCGTTATTACCAATGATAGAAACACCACTATCAAAAGTAACTGAATATCCATCAACATAAAGTTTGGAAACTGAAATAATATTCCGCTGAAAATCCGGCACATACAAAACATCTCTCAATGTTAAAACGGAATCACAAAGTACAAGGTGAAATATCCAATGGCAGTTGCACTCACTTGTGCTGCGTTCCCCATCGAGATGGTAACCTCGTCATTCTTCAACACCCTCCTCGGTGTGAACCCCTGCAAAATATAACAAACATGATCAGTAGCTCCAGTATCTACTACCCACGAATGAGTAGAAACCGATGCTAAACATGTTTCCGTTACAAATGCAAATGACGTACCTTGTCCCTTGCTTCCGCATGCCTTCTCACTTGAAGTGACACCAACCCTCTTCATTTCATTTGACCTCCTCTCACGTGATCTGCGATGAATCATATTCTTGCATACAGTATGAACTACATCTTTCAATGTGCCCAAGCTGTGCTCAAGATCTGATAACTCAGACTCCCATGAAGGTACGAAGGACTGTCCTGCTATGAGATCAGTAAGCAACTCCTTGAAAGAGTACTCACTTCTCTTAGCTACATCCTTCTTAAAGTCATAGAATGAAATTGGTAATGAGTTCAGGATAATATCGATCTTGGCCCGATCGCTGATATTTCCACCTCCACGTGTGAATCGTTTCATGGTGTTATCCATGATCATCACATGCAGTGTCACCGATCTGCCATCAACCATTCTCTTACAGACAAGGTCTCTAACGAGATCACAGTTGACAGTTCGTTCCACTTCACCATACGTTCGCACCAAGTCCATCCAGATTCCTACAGAGCTATAATAGCCCATGTACTTGAGCTTAAGTTCTCTAGATGGGTTATCTGTGATTAACTTGTAAGTAAAATCCTCAGATGCTTCCCAGCTGTCATAGAACTCCTTCTCACGTCTAGACACTTCATGGTAACGTGGGGCAAGTGGCATCATAGTGAGAACAAATATGTGTTGCTTAGTCAGGAGAATATACTCAATGCAATATCTCCACTCGTGGGAGTTCGGACCAGTTAGAGGATTGAGAGCAAGTATATGATCAACAGTAGACATAGACATATCTGAAACAATAAAGAATCTTAAATAAGAACATACATGTTGAACTTCGAAAACAAATGCATTGAAAACCTTTTAATAAATCAAATACAAATGTTTTCCACTAATTGCCCAAGAGTTCCCACCGCAAGCTACACTCGTAGACATTTACGATGTCACCCTCAACCAGAACTACGGGTTTTAAGCCCCAATCCATTTAATTTCACTACCATGTCAGGATGCTTTTGACACTAGAAATTAATAATTAGTGAAAACCTTAGACCAAGCCATCTCTCAAGAGCAGGGATGCAATTCTTGCATTATATTCTAAGATGCTTCTAAGCAATTAACCACAAATTTAACTCCGGCCAAAAGAGACAGTTTAGCATGGCACGTAACCATACCGCACAGCCCTCAAAGCTTTTGTTATCTATAACTTAAATCAATCCTAGAATACTTGTGAAAGAGGTCTACGCAAGCTACACTCGTAGACGTTTACGCAAAGCCCTCCCACTATTTACATGATTTAAATTGTTTGTCTAGAAATCCCAACAACCGTACCCATGTACCTCCGGGAACTAGCAAGCTACACTCGTAGACGTTTACTAGAACGAGAGATACACTTACAGCTTAGGACCGCTTTGTGGAGGTCTATTGATTTTAATTATAAAATCTGCTTAGTATTTTTCTTTTAAAAGGTTTCTTTAAGCGCACACAGAATTTCTTTGTTATTATATTTTCCAAATTTTTGCATGTAATTAAACAAGCCCAAAAATTCCCAAAATATAATCCAACAAAAGAAATTAATCACATAAGCATGCTTGGAAAACTGTAAATAATAAAAGCGATAAATTATGTTTTTCCTATTATCTACACATGCTTAATTGTGCACATAATAAATCACATATCATACGAGGACAATTAAGGCAAACAAAAATTCCTCGTGGCCCCACAAAATAAGAAAAACAAATCCTATCTATTACAATTTGAATTTTGAATCTATTTGGATAGATACAAATCTTCTCAAATCTTCTAGGGCCTTCAAATCTTGATTCACAAGATCTTTTGGGATTTAGGCCTTTGTGATCTGATGATTTGCCCTAACCCTAATGCAAACCCTAGGGTTTAAACAAGATTGCACAAACCACCAAAACACGACCCACCGCGACGGGACAACATCAGCCGACGACGACCACCGCCGTCGCCATTGCCGCCGCCGCGCACGCGGCCCTTTCCCACGTGCAGGCCGCGTGTGCCGTGCCCAACCGCTTGCCATCATCCTCCACCGGCCCTGCGTCGGCTCCGTCTTCATTCTTTGTCCTCAACCCGTCCAATTACATAATTTTGAAAAATAAAAATTACATAATCTATTCTATTACAATTTTTCAAAATCTACACTATTCACGAATTTTCTCGTGATTTTACAAAATTAATTCGACCCTACACGGATAAACCACCGCAGGCTGAATTACACGGGTTGCCACGAGGAACAAAAACCAACATCCACAAAACAATAAATTCATACATGCATATTTAATTTAACTATACACAAAAGAGCCATAAATCAGGAACCTCGCTCTGATACCAATTGTAGGGTTTTCCCGTGAATCGAATCACCAAAACCAATTTGAACCGGATCGATTTATGGATATTGTGTACAATTAAATACATGATAAACCCTAGCATGCTCCTATGAATTTAATACTCAGATTTGTGGATTAAGGGATTACCGTAAGTCCGTCGAGTCTGATCCGATATTTTGCGTTTGAATTTCAAACTTTAATTCAACCACGCAATCCAATTTTATCTGCAGAAATAGAAATTAGAACCCTAATTTCTTAGAATAAAATCGAAAATCAAAAGGGAAAGAAATAAGTTTGTTGTTCTCCAGATTAGATCTTCATATCTGTTTCCCGGTGCGTTCAGATCTGCTACTGGTGAGTGGTGAGGATTCCACAGATCTGTGCTTTGAGCAGGACCAGAATTCAAAAATTCTCCTCCTTTCTTCTCCAGAAAAACGGCGCCCCTCTCTCTCTATAGGTTTAGGGTTTTTCAACTGTGTTACAACTTATGAGAGAGAGTTGTCTATTTATAGACCTAGGGTTGTAAACCCTAGTGGGCTCCAGGGCTCAATTCAACACACTTTCCTTGGGCCAGACCTGGGACCCAATGCAAATAATAAAGTGGGCCTATAAATTAATAATTCCCATGTGCACAACCCAGGACACAATTAATTAATTAATATTAATTCTTTTTCACCACAAAATTAATACTGACCTACCCCTTTATTACCACATTATGAGAACGGGCTGCATAAATTGAGAATCCGCATATTTAAGGTTACCGGACATCCATTAATTAATCGGAGCCTCTAACAAGCTCTAACTACAATTAATTAATATCTTATAATTCCTGAGTAGTACCACTCAATCCTTATCACTCGTGTCTGAACTTAATCAGCATGCAGGACTTTGGCGCGATGAATGTTATTGAGCTCCTCAGGGAATGTCCCCATCCTATTACTCGGATAAGGTTACCTAAACCCATTCTCAGGCGGTACTACACGAACTGCTGTTACCCAAGATGCGGATATACGAGCACGTTACTTAGGCTCTCCACCATGGCAAGTCAAAGCAACAGTCAATCCGTGCAAACCCCTGAACCTTCGTTAGGGTTTGGACTCAATCAATATAACGAGATCTTGTATTCGCTGATGTCAGACAGATGAATACATCTCACTGCGGTCCATCAATACGCCACCCCTGCATACCAGCATGTCAAGTAACCAAGACAGACTACTTATTCCGACAATGCCGCAGCCACCCGGACAGACGTATCCTCATACGTTGTCTCGGTTGTGATCAGGTTTATGTCTCACTAGGTCAAGTGATCATATTGTCTTCTGCGATCTACAACACGCCGTATGATCGTCCCTATCGGTGAGACAAGAGGATACCATTGTTCATACATTTAAGATTGTTAACAGATAGGAGAAATAAACCGCCGTATACTCATTATAATAAATGCTTTCAGTATACAAAACCCATCAGCCTGATCGGACCCGCTCTTGAGTGGTTCGTAAGCCTCCCAGAAGGATGCATATCCACCTTCGTTGAACTTCATTAGCTCTTCCGCCGGTGATACGCCAGCAGCCAAAAACTAGAAAAACACCCCGATAAACTTTATGCCATCATCCAAAAGCCCAGGGAGCCCCTGCGCTCTTATGTCACCCGCTTCAACAAGGAGTTGGTCAACATACCCAACTGCCCCCAGTTAACTGCATCGGGGCTTTCAGGAAGGGTCTCGATATAGACTCCGACCTGTACAATGAGCTAACCTTGTACCCATGCTAGATGTTGGACAATGCCCTCAACAAGGTTCGGGCTCGAATTAAATGGGAGGAGGATGAACCTTATTGGGTCTCGAGGAGGATTGCCCTCCGCACTCCAGGGAGATCGTTGAGAGACGATAAATACAAACCTCGCGATAAGAAGGAGGCCATGTCACATCCATACACACGACCGCCAAGGAGCAACACTCCCTACGTGCTCGACTACACCCTGAGCATAGAACCTGCAGACTTGGTGAACAACGTGCTCAAATAGATGATCGGGGTTGTAAGATGGCCTCCTCGGATGACGACCGACCCAACCTCACGGGACGCTAAGAAGTTCTGCGAATTCCATAACGACCACGGTCATCGTACAGAGGAGTGTCGTGCACTAAGAATTAAAGTCATGGAACTCCTGAAGAAGGGCTTTCTCATGGAGTATCTTTCACCAAAGGGAAAGAAGACATGGACCCGAGGAAAAACCAACCCCAGGAAGAAGCCGAACGATGAAAAACCTCCGCCAGCATCTCCAACCACAAACAAAATGGTACACTACATCACCGGAGGATCGGAAGTCAGCGGGATCAACCGAAGCTCGACCAAAAGAGCTTGTCACGCCACTATAAATGCGGATGGAATACCCCGCAAGAACCCAGAGAATGAAATCATCGAGTTTACCAGCAAGGAATCGCCAGGAATCAATCATCCACATCACGACATGCTAGTCATCTCGTTGTCGATCTCCAACTACCGTATTTGTCGGATCTTGGTAGACAATGGAAGCTCGGCTAACGTATTGTTCTTCCAAGCTTTCAAGGAGATGGGCATTTCTGAGTCGAAGTTAATAGGAAATATCATCCAACTGACTGGGTTCAGTGGGGAGAAAAGGAACACATTAGGGGACGCACGTCTTCCCGTCTACTATGGCGAGAAAATTTGGACCTAACCTTCCAGGTCTTAGAAAAAAGAGAATCATATTGACACTATGTGCTAGGGTTTTTCTTACCTCCTTGTTGATGATAGTTCTTTAGTCGGGCAAAAGTGGAAATCTAAGTTGTTAAAGATTTAATTGATCAATATACACAGGCATCGGGGCAACGAGTTAACTTTGATAAGTCTGAAGTGGCCTTCAGTAGGTGAATCTCGAGGGAGCAGATTAGTTCATTTGGCTCAATTGGGGTGTTCCTACAATTGAAAAATATAAAATGTATTTCGGTATTCCTATCACCATTAAAAGGAAGAAGAAAGATATTTTAGTGCAATTGAAGACAGAGTCCTTAAAAAGCTCAAAAATTGGAAAGTTAAGATATTTTCTCATGTGGGGAAGATGATCCGCATCAAATATGTGGCTCAATCAATACACTACAAAAAATCTGGATATAGACTACACAATATAGACAACGCGAATACTCATTCGTGTTGTCTATATCGTAATAGACAACATGAAAATGTAGTTGCATTGTTAAAAAAATTGGCGGCAATAGACAACACGACAATCCACGTTGTCTATATTGATATAGACGACGCGAAATAACCACGTTATCTATAATGATATAGACGATGCGGATACCTGCGTTGTCTCTATTTGGAGAAACTAGGAGATAGACGATGCTTATTTTGCGTCGTCTCTGTTTTGAAGTGGCAGGGACATAGAAGACGATATATAACGTGTCGTCTCTATTGGTGTTTATTTTTGAAACTTGGTTATTGACGATGCTATATCCCCATCGTCTATCTATCTCCCCCAAATTAATGTAGGTCTTGCCTCTGCTTCTGGAGCAATTGCATTTTTCTCTGGGAAAACTGTTTTTGGTGTAATAGGTAGACATAGAAGAGTGTAATAACACTTGTACTTCTTTTTGTTATATTTCATCAATTGTACAATGATCTCCTTTTATAGAGATGGATAAACATAAAGTAATGAACTAAATTAATCTAGTGAACATGTTTTGATTCTTTCCAACTAGATCTAATCTTAGAGTTATATTTTCCCATGTGATTGATCTTTTCCAGCTTTGAATGATGCTTTCTCCATGTGTGTTTGATTCTTTCCAACACTCCCCCTCAAGTTAAATATCAGGGTTGCCGATGTTTAACTTGACTAAGATATCCGAGAGGCTTTTAGAATCCACAGCTTTAGTCAGAATGTCGGCCAACTGATTTTTCGAGGAGACATATGGCAGAGCAATTGTACCATCTTCAATCTTCTCCTTTATAAAGTGCCGATCAATCTCCACATGTTTTGTCCGATCGTGTTGGACAGGGTTGTTGGAGATGCTTATAGCAGCCTTGTTATCACAGAGTAGTCGACAAGTTTTTCCGGAAAATAGGCCAAGTTCTTCCATCAGTTTCTTTAACCATAAGACTTCAGTTAAGCCACTTTTAATTCCTCTGAATTCAGCTTCTGCACTAGATAGAGCAACCACCTTTTGTTTCTTACTTCTCCATGAAACAAGATTTCCTCCGATGAGAGCGAAGTAACCGGCAGTAGATCTTCTATCGACTGGATTTCCTGCCCAGTCTGCATCTGTATAAGTCTGGATCTCAAGATTGTCGGATCTTTTGAAAAGAATGCCAAACTCAAAAGTTCCCTTTAAATATTTGACTATCCTCAGAGCAGCCTCCATATGTTCGGTTTGAGGATGATGCATGAACTGACTTACAATTCCAACAGCATAAGATATGTCTGGCCGGGTGTGAGAGAGATAGATGAGGCGTCCCACAAGTCGTTGATATTGACCGTGATCGACCAATTCTGCCCCTTCATTAATCCGGAGCCCATGGTTAACAACAATTGGGGTGGCGACTGCTTTACAGTCTAGAAGTCCAGTTTCAGCAAGTAGATCAAGAGTGTACTTCTTCTGACTGATAAAAATTCCTTGCTTTGATCGAAGAACTTCAATACCAAGAAAATACTTCAATCTCCCCAAGTCTTTCATCTCGAATTCCTTGAACAAGTTTGCCTTCAGCTCCTTAATTTCTTCCGTATCATTTCCGGTTAGTATCATGTCGTCGACATAGATGATGAGACACGTCAGGAGGTGCCCTCTTCTCTTGACAAAGAGAGTATGATCAGAGTTGCTTTGCATAAAACCCAATTTCTTCATAACGGTAGTAAATCTTCCAAACCAAGCTCTAGGAGATTGTTTGAGACCATAAAGGGTCTTTTTTAGCTTGCAGACTTCTCCCTTCCTAAATTCATGAGAGAACCCAGGAGGTGGAAGCATGTAGGCTTCTTCTTTCAGATCTCCATGTAGAAAGGCATTCGTGACGTCGAACTGATGGAGGGCCCAATCTTTAGATGCAGCAATAGACAGCAGAACTCTGACCGTGTTCATTTTTGCCACCGGAGAGAAGGTTTCGGAATAGTCAATACCATAGGTCTGAGTGTACCCTTTGGCGACTAACCGAGCCTTATATCGCTCAATGGACCCATCTGATTTTCTTTTAATGGTGAAAACCCACCTACAACCGATGGGTTTCTTTCCTTCGGGTAGTCGGCATTTTTCATAGGTGTTTGTTCTGGCAAGAGCGTCCATCTCTTTCTGAATCACTTCCCTCCAGTGCGGTATCTTCATAGCTTCTGCCTCAGAAGGAGGTATCTCCTCAATATACAACGACTTCTCATAGGCTGTCGCTTCTTTAGAGAGGTTGGCTCTAGCAATAGAACCAAAAGGATACTTGCTCTTTCGACTATCCTTTTCAGGAGAATATCGTTTCGGTGGTATGCCTCTTGTGCTCCGGGGAGGAAGTACAAATTGGTCCTGCAAAACAATCTCAGTTTCCGGTTCCCTCAATTCACCGGGTACGTTAGGGGGTACAGATTGACTGGGCATATCAGGAGTGGGTAATTCAGAGTATTCAGAGTTTATAGAAGAGATGTTACCGCTATTTTCTGGGGATATCAGAACTTCAGGAGACCTTGGAACTGACACCTCGAGCTCGGGTTGTATTGAGTCCTCTGAGGGTTGATCAGATGGTATATGCGCAGAGGTATCAGTAAGCCAGTTTAGGGGGTCAATTGTTTCTGGTTTATTCTCCCCCTGACTGCCAAAATGGCGTTTGTAGAAATACTCGGTTTCAAGGAAATCACAATGAATTGTCGTAGAAACTTGTCGAGTTTTTGGGTTGTAGCACCTATACCCTTTCTGGTTTACCCCATATCCCACAAATACACATTTTTCTGCACACGGTGAAAATTTGGTTCGCTCATGTTTCGAAATGTGAACGAAGACGGAACAACCAAAAATTCTAGGCTCAAGAGTAAGGGCTGAAGGGATGGTAACATGGGAAGAGAGATGTTGGAGAGGGGTTTGAAACTGAAGAACTTTGGTTGGTAACCTGTTTAGAAGATATACACTGGTTGCTACTGCTTCTGGCCATAGGGTGGTGGGAACATTGGATTCAATCATAATGGCACGGGTCATTTCTAGAATGATCCTATTCTTTCTTTCTACCACCCCATTTTGTTCGGGAGTATAGGGACAGGATGTTTGGTGTATGATACCTTTTTGTTGACAGAAATCACGTAAAGAAGAATTAACGAACTCTCGGCCATTGTCAGATCGGAGGATTTGGATTTTTGTGTGAAATTGAGTTTGAACCATGGTGTAAAAAAGGGTTACTTTTTCGAAAACTTGTGATTTGTTCTCTAAAAAATAAATCCACGTCATCCTAGAACAATCATCAACGAATAAGAGAAAGTATCTAAAACGACTACCCCCCACAATTGGAGCAGGTCCCCACACATCAGAGTGAACAAGAGAAAAAATATGATCAACCCTTTTATTTTTAGGTTTAAAAGAATGTCTGTGGCTTTTAGCCATAACACAAGAGTCGCAGGATAAAACAGAATTTTGAACTAAATTAGGAAACAATAATTTCAAATATCCCCTAGAAGGATGACCCAATCTTCTATGCCATAACCACAGGTTTTTATTAGCTGAGTAAGTGAGTAACGCAGTACCATTCTGTTCTACCTCGTTGACACAATACAGTCCTTGCTTCTCAGTGCCACGCCCAATAATCTTCTTCGTCCTGATATCCTGCAGGATGCAAAAAGACGGGTGTATGAGGAGTGTACAGTTCAAGTCTCGGGTTATATGGCTTATGGATAAGAGTTTGTGTGAGAGAGAAGGGACGAATAGACAATTGGATAAAAATAAGGACGACGATATTTGAATAGTACCGGATCCTACTACCTCTATCAAATCACCACTAGCTGTTTGGATGTGAGTTTTAGTGGATTTTGACAGATTTAAAAAATCTTTCCTATCAAATGACATAGTATCAGTAGCTCCACAGTCAAAAATCCATCCTTGAAAAAACGGTTTTGGTATGGATTTAATTTTGCTAGAATAATTACAAAAAGATGGGTGGTTATCTTGGTTTTCAAAAAAACGAGGGGCAGAATTAAAAAAACCAGAAAAATAGGGATTGATTTGCAATTTGGGTGGGGCAGATTTGAAAGAACCCGGAAACTTGGGAGTATTTTGCAATTTTTCAAAAATATTATAATAGAAATTAGGGATTGGAATTTTTTCTCCCATCCCTTTACCTCCGCCGACTCCTCCAATTTCCATATCTGTCGCCGCCTCCTCTCCAATTTTCGTCGCCATCGCCTGCTCACCTTCACCGGCGATAACCGTCGCCGGGGCTCCGTCTGCCCAGTTCGGCTGCCCTGTACGGTCGTCGGCTGCCTCGGCCGCCGTTCCTCCAGGACGGATGGCGCTGGCTCTCGCGTCGTCGGGCCTGGTTCTCGCGCCGTCGCTGGTTCTCGCGCCGCTTCTGCCGCCGTCCCTTCCGGCGATGTGGTGAGCGATGTAGTCGTGGCCCCTTCCAGCGACGTCGTCTCCTCCGTCCGACGCTGCAAACCTGTCGACGACGTGC
Source organism: Plectranthus barbatus (assembly GCA_026898455.1). Taxonomy (NCBI): domain Eukaryota; kingdom Viridiplantae; phylum Streptophyta; class Magnoliopsida; order Lamiales; family Lamiaceae; genus Plectranthus; species Plectranthus barbatus. The sequence continues at coordinate 13,770 of JAPKLW010004746.1, forward strand.
CCGCCGTTCCATCTGGTTCTTGACGCTGCTCCTCCAAATCCGACGGCGGCGATGGAAGCATGGGGCCGGTGGTGTGGTTCGGTGCTCTCGCCGCCGCCGGCTGGACTGACTGCGGCGATGTGTCCCTTCGCCGTTCTCCGTCCGTCGTCCCACCATTCTGGGTATCCCACGATTTGGAAGCACTGCTCTCGAGTGTGTTTTCGCATTCCACAGTGCGTACACACAAGCTTGGATTTGTCGATCTTGATCCTGGGGTTCGTCTTCTGGTTTTGTCCGCCGCGATTGGTGGTCGACGCAAACCCGGTGCCGATCTGCAACTCGGGTTGGGATGGCTGCAAAATTTGGAGCCGGGCAGCTTCTCTTCGTACCCTTGAGTAGGCAGATTCCGGTCCGGGAAGGGTCTTCTCCTTTAGAATGTCACGGCGGATTCCTTCTAACTTTGAGTCGAGCCCCGACAGAAATTGGAACAATCTCCTTTGGGCTAACATTTGTTGGTATATTCGTATGCCTTTATCGCAGCAATTGAACGGGTTTGGCTCTCGTTGATCGATATTTAGCCAAATCCCTTGAAGTTCAGCCCAATAGTTTTCAAGGGTTCTTTCTCCTTGACTGACCTTGTTTGCCTTCACTTCGAGGTCGTATGTTTGTAACGGATCTGGTGCAGTTCCGTAGGTTGTTGCCAAGCTATCCCAGAGAGCTTTGGCCGTTTGGTGTTGTATGAAGCTTGAGACTAGTTTAGTCTCCATGTTGTTGAGTATCCAGGCTAATACAGTGAGATCGTCGATCTCCCACTGTACATACTCGGTTTCTCCTTTCTTTGGTTGGGGGGAATCTCCGGTGATGTGTTTGATTTTCCCCCTGCTTCCGATCGAGACCTTCATCAATCTGGACCAAATTGGATAGTTATTGTCATCCAATTTGAATCCAAGATTGATGTTTTCATTGTTTCTGGTTGCTTGTTGTATCTCCTTTGTATCTGACATGTTGGTTTGGATTGATTTGCAGGTTTAAGGCTGGTTTGAATGGAGTTTTTGCCTTGATCAAGGCTAGAAGGGCGGGTTTGGTAGACGATGATGAGAACTTCTCTGAGCCAACATGATTTTGTTTTGGATTTGGGATTTGGGTAAACAGAGCCAGGAATTCAATCCTGCTCTGATACCATGTTTTTGGTGTAATAGGTAGACATAGAAGAGTGTAATAACACTTGTACTTCTTTTTGTTATATTTCATCAATTGTACAATGATCTCCTTTTATAGAGATGGATAAACATAAAGTAATGAACTAAATTAATCTAGTGAACATGTTTTGATTCTTTCCAACTAGATCTAATCTTAGAGTTATATTTTCCCATGTGATTGATCTTTTCCAGCTTTGAATGATGCTTTCTCCATGTGTGTTTGATTCTTTCCAACAAAAACTCTATTACCTAGTTTCACACAATTTCTGATTTCGCGTTCTGAAATTCCTTCAATTCACCACTTCAACAAATATGTTTCCATCACATTTTCATAATCTGTCGATCTCCCAACATTCCATTTTATGTAACTGTAGCTGCACATAAACCCAAAAAAGGGAAAATAAATCTCTCGTTTTCGGCGCTCCTCATTTGTCCGGAGAATATCTGAAGTGATTTGGATCTTGTTTTCTCGATTCAGGTTTCTCTTTGCATGTGATTTTCATCATTTGTTTGGCATCTCGGGTTTTTCTTTAATTTGCTTGTTTTTTTCTTGAATTTAGTAGAGTGACAACTATATTCTCTAGTTTCCCGTTTACTTTGGGATGAATTGTGCCTAATTTGTGTGCTCATAGGTGTATTTCGTAACTGTAAACTAGGGCTCTATTTGGTGATGAATTTAGAGTGTGTTGAATAATATTGGGTCTCGCATAACTGCCCCGCATCCAATGTTTACTGGTAATTTTGTTGGATTTAAAATGCACGTGTATTCGACTCGAATTGTGTTAAGGTGTGACCATGAATTACTTGCTAGAGTAGAGGGTCTTAAATTTATTCACAGATAGTACATCTTAAATTTATTCACAGATAGCTTTGTGCTTAGATATTTTCTTTCTTCAATTATTTGATGGATTGACTTCTTTTTGTGTGGGGAAAAGAAACTTTAAAATAGATTGTTACTCTGTTTTAGATGGGCAAACACTTTTGTGATATCTAATTGCTAAACAACTTGCAATGTTAGTGATTTCAAAGAATCCAGGTTAGTTATTTTTGTTTGGGTATGTATGACTTGTGTATGTGTAGTCTTGAATTTACATTTGTTAGTGTACACTCTCCAATTTCTCTTTCTGCGTAGCATATTCCATGCTTTGTTCATGCCACATATATTTTTTAATTTAATTAATTCTTAAAATTATGATAATTTCGTATCTAATTGTAAGATGTGTTAAGACAGTTTATCATTTTCTATGTTTGATATCAACAAAGTGATCAATTGGAGATTCGTATGAAAGCGGCCACAAAAAATTCTTAATTTGTGATATTGCATAAATCAATTTTGGAAGCCTTTTTCTTCTCTTTGCAGATCTGATGCAATAGAGCCTATCCTGTCACTGTAATTGTTCCCAGCTCCATGATCTATTAATTGCTATCTTCATTCTTTCTACTTTTGATGCAACTTCTTGATCCCAATATTGGCTCTGCTCAAGCCACTAGTTTGCAGGCGAAGCAATTTAGTTAAATATTATATTCATGTTTAGTAATGTATCTTACAAAGTTCACTAACATCACCTATGAGGTTTTCCTAAAATTTTTTGAACCTGATGCAGGGTTAATTGTTTAAAATCCTTGGTCAAAAGCATTGAGTGTATGTATTCATGTCTATTCTCTCTCTGAAATGCTCTCATTTACTGTTCGACAAGATTCATGTCATTAGCTCTTACACAACCTAATTTTTTGGTACTCTGCAAGATATTAAGAACTATTAAACTAGTCATTAGCTCTTAAACACTTGTTTTATGGATATCAGTTTTTTATTCTTTTCTATATTGTTTCACGTACGCCTCATCTAATTTTGTTAGCCTTGCCACATTGACACGTGTCATTTAGTCTTGTGTAAAATTGATTTAGGTCTGTCAATTTTGGGGGTTATCATGTTACGATTTTCAATCTTTCAACAAGATGATTTTGAGATTAGTAACCATTGTTGAGTTAACCTATTTTTTCTTGGAAGCTTGATGAATTGAGGTGGAAAAAGAATGTAAAGTAATGCTTTTAGGGGAAAAGGATATATTTTTCTTTATGTTTAGAGATTCTTGGTTGGGATTCTGTGATGCAATAGACAAGTCTTGTACCTTCACCACCAAGATTGAGAAGACAGGTTTATTTCATTGATGCATTTAACTGATTTACCAAGCTGTGTTTTATTCTGTGGTGCAAAGGTCCTAATGCATATATTGTTTTTATAATGTAACGTGTATTTTTTACTGGCATCTTGCTTGATTTTGTACCACTGGAGGAAAATGTTAGTATAGTTATAATTTCTAGTCAATGCAGGGAGCCATCCGAAGTCAATGGTACCGCCGGTTGAGGGTGTAGCTGAAGGTGGGACGGCATATGGATGTGGTGTAAGTGCCATGCAGAATCCAAGCTTATTGAGGGGCCCGATTGATCCGCTGAAAGTTCATTATCAGAATTAGTTCGGTGCATTCTTTAGATTTTCATTTTTTGTTTAAGCTCCAACTCATGTATTCTTGAGATTTTCATTTTCTACTTAATTTGTTTCACACATTATTATTACAAACCATGTATTTTTTAGATTAATTTTAATGTTATTTACAGCGTTGTCTATAGTTATATAGGAAACGCGGTATATTGCGTCGTCTATGTGTTTATAGACGACGTGGAATACTGCGTTGTCTATATATCTATAGATAACACGGTTCTTCGCGTCTTCTATTAGCATTTTCTAATACACTACACATAAATAGACAACACGGATTATAATAATAGACAACGCGATTTTCGCATTGTCTATAAGCTTATTTCTTGTAGTGATACCTTCCTACATCATGAGTTGCTTCCAACTGCTTTAGAGTGTGACCTCTAGACTTGAGCATGGTTAATTTTTTGTGGGGGCCAAAAAATTTGAGAGAATAATTCATTGGTGTTCGTGGGACTCTATTTGTGCATCTAAAGATCTGGGTGGCATGGGTTTCAGGAGCTCAAATGCTTCAATAAAGCATTTTCAGCAAAATAGGGATGGAGATTAATCACCTTTCCTGAGTCTTTGTCGGCTAAAAGTTTGAAAGCAAGATACTTCCCTGGGAACTCCTTTTTTCAGGTGAAAAATGGACATGCCCCTAGCTTCACTTGGCGGAGTATTTTGGCCGGGAATTCTATCCTAAAAGATGGGGTGCGGTGGACTGTGCACAACAGAAATTCTATCTCAGTTTTGAATGATTTGTGGATTCTAGGGCATTCCACCCTCACACCTCCCTCCCCCTTTTCTTTGTCTTTGCATGATATCACCACTGTTAGAGACCTCATCTCAAATGATGGCACTTGGAACACCGAGCTGATTCACCTCATCCTCCCCATCAATGTGGCTCGAGCTGTTATTTCAATTTTGATCATCATCTCACCTCAGGAGGATTGTTTGCAGTGGCAGCACACTAAGACCAGCTCCTAAACTGTCAGATCAGGTTATTGGGTGGCAAAGAGATTGAAATATGTTTCATCATTGAAGCCTTCTTCGTCATCCAATAATACAGATCAATGGCGCTGGCTCTTGGAAGCTCAACATTCCACTAAAAATGAGGATTTTTTCTTGGAGATGTCTGTGGGGGTATCCTCCCAACTAAATACAAACTTCTCTCACCTGGAATTAATTTGGATACTTTTTGCGTGCGGTGTGAAGTACTGTTGAAACAACGGAACATGATCTCTGTGATTGCAGTTGGAGCTCCTTCTTTTGGCAGGCTAGTTTCCTTCGTATTCAACCCCTGCTGCATCATTTGTCCATACAGGACTGAATAGTGCTCATCATTAATGAAAAGAAAGTTGAGGTTGTGGAGTTGTTTATTTCACTTTTATGGATTTTGTGGAGGGCTAGGGATCTTCTTATCTTTTAGAGGCAGAACGTTCCACATCACGGATGCTTTACAATTGCTCTGAACTCTCTCCAAGAGTTCCATGTGGCCAACAATTACGTCCTTCCCTTCCAGCCTCGAGGGCATTCCCATGCTAGATGGCAACCGCCGACCTTTGGATGGATTAAATTCAATTCTGACGCGCGTATAGATCTAGGGGGAGCAACATGTTTAGGTGGCATTTTTCGCGACTATAGAGGTATCTCTCTTAAGTTCGTTTCTGAGTTCATGCCCTTCTGCGATTGTGTTGATACAACAGAAGCTTTTGCTTGTCTTAAAGGCATTATCACTGCACATTTTGAAGGCCATCATGAAGTTATTTTTGAGTCGGATAGTCAGTCATTAGTGTCTAAGATTGTGAATAGAGTTATCCCTAGAACTCCCTTAGGTACTATTATTTCTGATATTTTACATCTTAGTCTGAACATGGAGTTAAAGTTTCATTGGATTCTTAGATCTCAAAATGGTGTAGCTCATGAAATTGTTGTCTTATCCCATATTCAACGAGGCAATGCTGAGATGTTTGTAAACATTCCGAATACGCTTAGACGTATCTTGGAAGCTAATGTTGTTGAATGAATATATCACTTGGTTTGGCTAAAAAAATAGTGACAATATGATAATAGAGATTTTTTATCTTAAAAAAAACAGATGAAGACATTTTTTATTAAATAAATAATTAAAATATAAATGTAATAAAAACGGACACCAATGCCACATGTGAGTGTGTGCGTAGGTAAAACAAAAGCGCCCCAGATATATGGCATGAGATCCTCTGTCCCATTTTGTGTTCCACTCTCTGTTCCACTATTAAAAAAATTATTTTTTATTTAAAAAATTATTTTTTATTAAAAGAATGCGGATGGATTGGCGGCTGTTAAGGGATCTTGCACCCTTTCCTTTTTCTCTCTCTATTTTTTTCATAATAATTTTTTTATTTTAGTTTTTTCAATTTATATTAATGCTATTTTAATCATTTCAATTTTATTTTTATCTAATTTTCTTAAATCCCAAATTTTGTGTTCCATTCACTCTTCCACTATTAAAAAAATTATTTTTTATTTAATATTTTATTATAATCTTAATTTATTATAGTTTGTTAATTTTTTATAAGTTCAATATAGGGTTCATCCCACTCAATTAGGATATATAATATTTTTTAGTAATTATTTTTCAGTTTTTAACTAAAATTTGATTATTAAAATTGATTAACTTATAACTATAATTTATGTTCTTATAAAATTTTAATTTTTGTTCTTAAAAATCAATTAGACTATATTGTATTATACTTGATTTTTCATTTGGTAAAAACATTTATTAAAATTAGAAATCAAGACAATGAAACACCAAGTAGAACACCATTGTGGAACAAAGGATTTGATCCGATTTCACAGGCTTACGGCTATTTATATACAAATAATTCTCTTTCCTGTAAATCAATTTTATTTATACTATATTTTAAAAGGGAAAAATGTTCAAATATATTTCAAACTATGATATTTTTTCAAATCTAACATAAATTATCTAAATATCATAGTTTGAAATAACATACTATATTTGATAATTTAGATAGTTTAATTTTATGATATTTAGATAATTTATGGTATTTAGATATTTGTATATAAATAGCCGTAAGCCTGTGAAATCGGATCAGATCCTCTGTTCCACAATGGTGTTCTACTTGGTGTTTCATCGTCTCGATTTCTAATTTTAATAAATATTTTTACGAAATGAAAAACCAAGTATAATACAATATGATCTAATTGATTTTTAAGAACAAAAATTAAAATTTTATAAGAACATAAATTATAGTTATAAGTTAATCAATTTTAATAATCTTTAGTTAAAAACTGAAAAATAATTACTAAAAAATATCATATATCCTAATTGAGTGGGATGAACCCTATAGTTGAACTTATAAAAAATTAACAAACTATAATAAATTAAGATTATAATAAAATATTAAATAAAAACAATTTTTTTAATAGTGGAAGAGTGAGGAACACAAAATTTGGGATTTAAGAAAATTAGATAAAAATAAAATTAAAATGATTAAAATAACTTTAATATAAATTGAAAAAACTAAAATCAAATTTATTATGAAAAAAATAGAGAGAAAAAGGAAAGGGTGCTAGAGCCGCCAATCCATCCCCATTTTTTTAATAAAAAATAAAATTTTAAATAAAAAATAACTTTTTTAATAGTGGAACAGGGATTGGAACACAAAATGGGACAGAGGATCTCATGCCTATATATATATATATATATATATATATATATGATATACTAGGTCACCGTTTGAAAATTGTTTTGAATTTATTTTTTAATTATATATTATTATTATTTTAATGGTGACCTAGTTATTTGGATAACCAGTGGTGATAGTAAGGATGAGAATGAATAGATTAAAAATCAAATATACCCAAAACGAGCCTATAATTTATAGTCAGATATTTTCAATATATAAGTAGATTGGACCTGTGGCATATTTAGCGGTGATTTAATATATATTTTTATTAGAATTATGAATATATATTTTGAAATTTTAATAAGAAGTTATGTTTAATAATTTATATAACATTTCTTTAATGAATAATACTTATTTAATTAATAATTAAGTTCTTGAAATAGTTTAGGTTTGGCTTTTGTACAAATTAAGTTATGATAGATCTTGTCTATGGGCAGGTTGCTTTAGTCCGGTTTAATGTAGTCTTAATTTTAGAGTATAGTGGTTAAATTTAAAGTGCTTTTATTATGATGAATCGGTCATAAATTTAAGAACAGGAAGGTATATCCTCCCATTTAATTTATGAATTACTAATAGTTTTCTTTTTGTTGAACTAGTAGTATTATAGAAAGTCCATGAGTTTAAGAACAAATGTATTTCTTTTTAAAAAAAACCAATAATATATATTAATATCATAGAGGTGAGCATGAAAACTATACACGATTTGTTTGACAGGCAATTAAGTCCATGTTGGAAGAAGCTGCAGCATTGGCATCTGAAAACTTGAGGTAATTCTGAATGTCGTCGGTTTGTGATCGCCGGTGGAACCATCTCCGCGTGGCAGCTTTAGGCCTCCTGTCGCTTATAGCAATGGCGACGTCGTTGGGGAACAGGTCCCGGAACACCAAGGCGTGGAGCACTGTCGTCACCAGCAACGATGCCACCGTCAGAGTCGCCACAATGCAGAGGATGACGGAGAAGGTTTTAGTGAATCCGTTGCTCACCACGCTCGAGTATCTGACGGAGGCGATCGCGGCTCCGGTCATCGGAAACGTGTAAGCCCACCACGCCAGTGAGAATGTGAAGCCTCGGAAGAAATTCAAACGGATAGCCTGCACCAATGGAATGGATCAGTTGAATGTGCGGCATTGTGAATTGATCAAATTCAAATTTAATTACCAGCGAGAAATAAAGGAACATAGCGATGAAGTAGGACATCCGCGATGCGTAGTCGAAGGAGCCGGCGATCCTGGCCCAGGCCATGGAGGCGACGCTGGGCGCTGCTACGAACAGGAAGAAAACGGGGTGGAGCTCCTTGGGGAGAGTTTCATTGGTGGGGAGTCTTTGATACAGTGTCACGAACAAGACGGTGTAGTGAGCCAACCCCACGCCGAAGAAGAAGATGGGCCCTTCTCTCAGCCCCATTGACGCTCCGAGCAACGCGCCGACAAAGTTCCCCACCACTGAGAGGTGGTTGGAGGGGTTGGCAACCTTGGACAGCCGCCGTTGCCCTCCCGACATCCACTGCCCGTAGATCTTCAGCTCCAGGCAGAAGATGGGGGCCATGAGGATGTACCAGAGGGGCTTATGCAGAGTTTCTGCGATGGATGGGGGCACCCCAAGCCCTAAGAAGAGGAGGGCGATCCATGGGGCGAAGAAGAAGTTGACGCGTATTGGGTGGTGGTACTCACGCCGGACAGCCTCGAAGTAGAAGATGAGTTTCAGAGCGTAAATGGCGGCCACCACGAGCACCAGAGCGATGGATACGAACCATATGGCGAGGTTTATATCCGGGCTGACATGGAGGAACTTCGTCGATGGAGTAGAAGCCAGTGTTTTCCACATCACGGCTTGGCTGCTGACGCCGAGACATATGCCGAACGACGAGACCGGGAAACGGAGGAGGAACGGCCACCGCTTGTCCTCCGGGAGGATGATCTTCTCCGACGGCCGCAGCACGTCCAGCTCCGGCCCCTCCAAGGCATCGAAGAAGCGGTCGACGGGAACGTTTCCCATTTCTGCATGCTGCTGAGGCTCATCCGGGTCGGGTTCGCGGGCTCTGCCCCGGAAGTTGGTCAGCTGCCGCTCGAGCCCGCCGGACCATGTCTTGAAAGAGTCGTACCTTGTGTCTCTCAGTTTATGGATTCTGGCCGGAGGGTTGGCCGCCGGCGGAAGAAGCCCGGCGGAGTTCCCCTCGTGCAGGAGATGAGAGGTCTTCGGAATAGGTTGAGAGTAAAACATGGTGCGCTTAGCTGTAACATCGGAAACAGGGAGACTCCCATCTCCAGAAACTGCAACATCATCGTGGAAGATGACTCTCTTTGTTTTCCGAATGTGTTCTTCAACAGGCGACGGCGGCATGCTGATCGAAACGGCATGGATCCGCCGTGCCTCCCCAGCAGCAGCAACACCTTCTTCTTCGATCCCCTGATCAAATCACGATCTGTTTCATCATCATCTGAATCTACAAAAACTAAAAACCCCCCAAAAAATTAACTTACAAAAAGTGATGAAACGCTGGTGGATGCGAGTGGAGTGTCTGCGGCGGCGACGCTGTCAAAACCGGACACCTCATGTTCCGCGATGGCTTTGATGAGGGAGGGAAGCGGGGAGCTCTCAAACTCCATAATCTCAGACACACTAGTTCAGCTGCAGCATGGAATAAATGTGAGAAAACTAGCTAATATTATAAAAAGCATTAGCCAGAGCGAGAGATCAACGTTAGGTGAGCGAAGCAGCTGGAACGCTTTGTCTTGGCATGAGTTGCTCCACCAATCGTAAAAGACAGCTAATCAGCGGGAAAGAAATTAAAGAGACAGAAACTCGGATTCGGACAAAAATGCATAGAAAATTAATTAGATCGAGAATTAAAAGATAAATGATCGAACACGTTTTTACACTCAACCTTAATTACTTCAAAATATGGTTAGTGTCGACTTTTATTTTATATGCAGAAGCCCCATAAATACTTGAAAATGGACGGCGCAGTTTCGCTACAGCTAATAATGTATTCCAGATTTATTTTTTCCGGGTCAAACAAGATGATTACCTACTCGTCTATATATAAATTAATTATTTAAGGATATTGATCACATATACATGGAGAAAACCAAGTTTATTTCTTTTAACACCGAAGATTGTGGTAGTGATTAGCACAACTGGAATAAAGTATTAATATTCATTGTTATCTTAGTATAGTATGTGTCATGTCAAACTACTATGAAAGCAACATCACAAGTAATATAAATCAAATTTAGGTATAGAAATTAAATTAAGTGGTTTTCATCCTAAGTTTAGGCTGCAAAATATTTATTGAACAGGATCGTGGCATATTCCCACTGCCCCTCCGGGGCCCTCTTAATTTATCGACTTAATCGTTAAGTCAAACATTTGTTCTTCACAAAACACACACCCACAAGAAAAAAAAATCCCACAAGAAAATGAGAAAAAATTGATTATGTTTATCACATTTCTTCATTATGTTTATTACTATATATTGATATTCAAGCAACATGGTAAAAATCATTGAGTAAACATAAATCTCAGCCTTTAAATTTTGATCCAATACTCAAGAATTAAAATTTTGTGCTATTTTAGAGTAATTTATATGCATCATATAAAAACTATGTATTTATGCATTATATTGCTACTCTATATGCAATTTATGCACAATTCTATTTATTTTACAAAAATGAATAAAATACATATAAAACGCACTAATATATATATATGAGTGAGAGAGGTAGTAAAAAAATAAACATAATTTGAAGGGATTCGTGAACTGAATCACGAAGTCCGTTTGCCAAGGATC
>JAPKLW010004747.1:0-24908 GCA_026898455.1 Plectranthus barbatus
TTACGCTTCTGCACTGCTTTGTAGATGGGGAAGGTGACCGACTCGTCATTAACTCGGAACGTCAGTTTTCCGTCTCGAATGTCAATCAATGCTCCAGCAGTCTTCAAGAAAGATCTCCCCAAGATAAGCGGGATGTTGTGGTCTTCTTCCATGTCAAGTACCACGAAGTTTGCTGGAATGATGAAGTCTTTTACCTTCACAAGTACGTCTTCCACGATGCCTCTTGGGTATGACACCGATCTGTCAGCCATCTGCAATGATATGGTCGTTGGTTTGATGCTCCCGATCTCTAGTCGCTTGAAGATTGACAGCGGCATTAAGTTTATGGATGCGCCGGAATCGCAAAGGACCTTCCCAAAGGTCTCTCCTCCAATGACACAGGGGATCGTGAAGGATCCGGGGTCCTCTCTTTTCAGCGGCATCTTCTTCTGAATAATCGCGCTGCATTCTTCGAACAAGTTGACCCTCTCGTGCTCCACGAAGGGTCTTTTCTGAGAGACCATATCCTTCAGAAACTTCAAATACCCCGGTATATCTCATAGTGCCTCAATCAGCGGGATGTTGATGTTTACTTTCTTCATGTTCTCAAGAAAGCGTGCATACTTCTCGTTCATCTTTGATTTGGCAAACTGCTGCGGATATGGCAAGGGAGGCTTATACATTGGTAGAGCAGGGGCGATCGTCGATCGACGAGAGTCAGCCTCGGTCGACGGAAGTTTTGGATCTTCGTCGATCGATGGGGATGCGTCGTCGATTGACGGAGCTTCGCCTGTGACGACTTCTTCTTCTTTCTCGGCTTCTCCTTCATCTCGGGTGTCTGTCCTTGCTTGCTTTGGCCCTTCATAGGATTTTCCCCCACTCAGTGTGATGGCATTCACTTGGTTCCTCTGATTCTGGTTCTTGGGGTTCATCTGAGTGTTGCTCGGAAGTTGCCCCGGCTTGTGCTGGGCTCCGAGGGCATCGGCGATCTGGCTGACCTGGGTTTCTATGATTTGTACATGCTTCTGCACCTGGTCCACTTTAGTATTCACGCCTGCAATTTCTTGCTTCAACTTGGCTACAGTATCAGTAGAGCCTTCCATGAACTTGGCCAAAATCTCCTCGAGATTTGGCTTCTTCTTCTCCACTATTGCTCCTTCTTGTACGGCAAATCCTGGTGGTGGTTGCTCTGCAGCTTGAGGGTTTGCGTTGGAGAATCCAGGGTGATTCCTTGCGTGATTGAAGGTATAGGGCTGGTTATTCTGCTGATTGTGTTGCTGGTATCCTGCTCGGTAGTTGTTTTGATAACCACCCATTTACATGAAATTTACAGCGGCACAATCCCCCTTAGACGGAGCTTGCACTGGCTCTACTGCAGCAACTGTCTTTTCCTGCTTCTGTGCAGCGAAATCTTCCCTTAGCTTTTTCAGCTCGGCTGCCAAATCAGGTTGCTTGGCAACTTTCTCTTTCTCTTTCTCGACCGCCATCACAGGCCGAGTTCGACTTGAAGACCACCGTTGAGTGTTGTTGGCCATCTTTTGGAAGAATTCCATGGACTTCTTTCCGCTTTTCGTCATGATGGTGTCTCCCAGTGTTGTGTCCACCAACTTGACAGTCTTCTCATTGAGTCCCTCGTAGAATGCTTCTGCCTGTTCTCCTGGCAGAAAGCCATGTCCGAGGCAAGATCTCAGTAGCTCTTTGAATCGCTCCCATGTCTCACTGAAGCTCTCATCGGGTCGTTGAGCGAACCTGATGATTTCCTTTCTCCTCTGCCTGATGATATTTGGGGAGAAAAAGTTTTCCAGGAACTCATTCCTCAATTCGGCCCACGTGCCTATGCTTCCTTTGTCCAGTGCGGTGAACCATGATTGTGCCTTATCCCTCAGAGAGAATGCGAACAGACGCATTCGGATGGCACTCTTGCTGACTCCTCCGATCTTGACAGTGTTGTAGAGCATAAGGAACTTATCTAGATGTGCATAAGGATCCTCAGTAGCCCTTCCTCCGAATTGATTTTGTTGCACCATCTGCACCAATCCGGTCTTCAGCTCAAAATTGTTGGCATTGATGCCAATCCTGAAGTCTGTCTCCGTGAACCGAGGTTTATACTGGTTCTGCATGGCTTCCTCTTCTTCCTCATCGTCAGACTCCCCTAGAGGATCCGGGTTGTCATCCTCTTCATTGTCAGGATTGTCATCAAACAGTGGGTTATGGCAAAGATCCTTTCCATTCGGATTGTTCATCTCGAGGTCTCTCTCCAGGTTGAACTGTTGGATCTGTGCCCTCATAGCTTGAACTTCTTGGAGAAGCACAGCCTGCTCCTCTGCAGTTAGCACTGGTGGAGGCGGTGGTACGTTATCTTCCATCGTGTGATTACTTGAGCTTTCCTGAGCACGCTTATTCCTTCGGATCTTTCTGCAAGTGGCTTCAATGTCCGGATAGTAATGAAGCGGGTCTTTTTCTCTAGCTTTTGTGCTCATGCACTACCTGTGCAGCAAAGGAGGTAGTGAGGTAAAACTGAAAATAAAACAAAACGAACTAAAATAAACAACTGAAATTCTGAAAAAGGAATACGGCGTCGATCGACGAGACTAAGCGTCGATCCACAAGGAAGAAAACAACTACGTCGATCGATGTGAATGACAAAAGGTACGAGAAATTAAGGAAAATACAAAAATTACAGCCTAAATCAGTATTTTAATCACAGATTTAATAGTAAGATTAGTTCTGTTCATTCCCCGGCAACAATTTGATCACTGTAATTTCTACAGATTAATTATAGAAATAGTGGCAAATAAATTTATAAACCCTAAGGTTATCGATCCAGGGGAATGAAGCAACGAAAAACCTTAAGTACTAAATTATAAGTTCTTAAAATACTGGTCAGGAAAATCAATTAAAAAGTTTTGGTTGTTTTGAAAATCGCAATACTTGCTAATGAAAATTAAACAGGAGATTAAAAGGCTTTTGGATTCAAATAAGAGGAGCACAGATTCTAGGGATATCTACCTATCAAGTATGACATGGATGAATGAATTGATTAATTCCCAATTTTAATTCCTCTTCGTAGTGAAACATCAGAAAAATATTACGAGCTTCTTTGTTGGACAATTCGTAAAGTAGATTAATTAATTACTTATCTCCGCTCGGTCTCAAGATAAATTAACTAACTCCAAAGATCTACAGATTTATTCCTACAATCAATCTCCTTCAGTTACGACAAGAAATCAGATTATATTGTGAAAATCTCTTTCCATTGAAAACTATCACAGTTACGTCTCAAGTAATCAACTAAATAATCCTAAGATGTGATCAGCAAATCAAGATTATGAATAAGCACAAATTTCACAAACTACGAAGGGAAAGGGAAAATAATTCAATTAATCAAACATGTATACATTGATAATTCGAAACCCTAGAATCGGAGGAAGAGATTAGTTACACATATTCAGAGTAATATTCATCATAGAAAGATAAAATCTGAATTGCATAAAAACTTGGGTCTGAATGTCTTCCCACAAAAATATGTCTTCAAACATAAACCTAAAAACTCTTGGAATCTCTAAAATCTGAAATCTGGAATGAGGAATTATTGGGGGTTGATTGGGGGTTTGAAAAATCGAATTTACAAAGTTATATATAGAGGTGGAGGTGTATCAAATCAAATCTAGGGCTAAAGATATGAAAAAACTCGAATTCAGCCAATTTCCCGCGCCAACAGGTCCACGTCGATCGTGGCTGATCCACGTCGATCGACGTGGCTTCCTGGTTCTTGTCGATCGATGCTGATTGGCGTCTGTCGATGCAGCTTCTCGCCCCTTCTGCGCGGTCTCACGGTTTTGGCCATAACTTCCTCCTCCGAACTCCGATTGACCCGATTCCAGTTGCGTTGGAGAGCTAACTCAAAGCATCATCCATTGCCATGCACCAATAGCTCGAATTCCTCCTGTGGAAAAACTCTTCATTGCTACTCTTACACGTCACTACTTTCGGAACGGTTTTCTCGTGAGTTTAGGCCTAAAAACCTGCACAGATACCAAAATACGCCTAATACCACCTAATATTGATTCATGCATAAATTATATATTTAAACTCAATAAAACTACATAAAATAGTATAAATATAATATAGATAAGTGAGTGAAATAATGAGCTTATCAGTTACCTAAACCCAGTCTCAGGCGGTACTACAAGAATTGATGTTACCCAAGATGCGGATTTACGAACACGTTACTTAGGCTCTCCACCATGGAAAGTCAAAGCAACAATCAACCCGTGCAAACCCCTGAACCTTCGTTAGGGTTTGGACTCAATCAATATAACGAGATCTTGTATTCGCTGATGTTAGACAGACGAATATATCTCATTGCGGTTCATCAATACACCACCCCTGCGTACCAGCATGTCAAGTAACCAAGACAGACTACTTATTCCGACAATGTCGCAGCCATCCGGACAGACGTATCCTCATACTCTGTCTCGGCTGTGATCAGGTTTATGTCTCACTAGGTCAAATGATCATACTGTCTTCTGCGATCTACAACACGCCGTATGATCGTCCCTATCGGTGAGACAAGAGGATACCATTGTTTATACATGTAAGATTGTTAACAGATAGGAGAAATAAACCGTTGTATACTCATTATAATAAATGCTTTCAGTATACAAAACCCATCATTAGCATCTTCATTATAAGACATCATTTAGTTATTTTATTCATTTTCATTACTAGACAACTTTTAGTCATGTTATTCGTCTTCATTTTTTCAAAGTTATCTTGCATTTTAGAGATAACTACTTGCATTATAATACATTAACATCTTCATAATAAGACAATATTTAATCATTGTATTCGTCTTCAATTTTTTGATTTTTTTTTTGCATTTTAACTAGAAATACAAGCATCGTAGTACATCACATATTCGTTATAAGTCGATACGTAGTAATCTATTCGCTTTCATTTTTTCAAAACAATCCTGCATTTTAGAGTAAACTATTACATCTATCGATTCGTTAGATACCATGATTATTTGATTTGTGAATAAGATAAATAATTTTAATTAATTACATAGTTTACTCCACTAAACTTTTGTAATAGAGATTTAGTTAAAAATAATAAAATCATAATTATTTTGATAAATGGTATAATAAAAAATTATTTAAATTGAGAGAGTTATGATTGTTTATAATTTTAAAAGAAAGATTAATAAAAATATAATTGATATGGAAAAATCTTAATTAATACAGAAAAGTATAAATAAGAAAAATTCCCTAATCTTCAAGATTGAAACATATATATTATTAATTTTCTGAATGACTTATGTCATATAAATTTAAACGAAGACAAATTATTCGTTCATCAAACTATATAAAACTATTGTTGTAATGATTATTTGAATGTCGATCATGTGTACTTCAATTTTAACCCATCGCGATACTCCACGGACAAAATTATTTTGACATCGATATGCATTAATACCTAGCAAAAATTCATTATTTACCTAACAAACATGCATTATATAATATAATAATACGCATTTATATAATATAATGAAAATTACTTAATTAAACAAGTAATGTAGGATCAACTTATATAACTACTATAGTATGCAAAGATAATGAATTATATTGTACTTTATCTACCACATTCTACATTATATAATATAATTATATGTATATATATTATATTGTGCCGTCCCATTTACTATATAATAATTCATGTACTGTAATGAGAATTATGCATATAATCACAAATTTTTATTTTTAATATTGTTTTTTTAATCGAAATATATGCAAAATGGATTTTTTTTGGAACATAATTAAATTACCTTTAATTTGATATATTATACACGAAACAATAATCTAAATTGAACAAGTTATATCTTTTAAAATTTAGGATGATTTTGGAGGAGAGAGAATAATATTACAAAATCACCCTTCAATGCATGTTTAACTACACTATAATGCATACGAAATTTATTAAGTCTTGAGCGTTAGATCACCAATTTGAAAGGCCGAGAATTATTCTTATTTTTCATGGTAACAAACATTCTCATGGGATCATTTCCCTCTCTCTCACTCTCTCTCTCTCTCTCTCTATATATGTGTGTGTGTGCATGTGTGTGCGTGATTGTGTGTGTATAGGGTAGTAATTATATATGATAACAATTTCTTAAATAATAACATAATAACTACAAAATGCATTTGTCCAAGACTGCAAATACATTATGTAGTGCAAAATAATGCAGCTGATCGAAGAATTTTTTGTGCAGGATTGATGCATTTTTTAAAAAATGCACCAAATCCATGTATAAAATGTTATTGTATTTAGATTTTGATAAAAAAATGTAAAAATTCCCAATATAAAATGGTCAGTGCATCAATTATGCAATGAAAATGGCACATTTCTTTGCATTTGCTTATGCATTTTCTGCCATGACAAATACTTTTCGTAATTAGCATGTTAGCATATGAAATGTGTTAGTATATATATCCATAGGGTAGTGATTATGTATTAAAGTCTTCTTTGGTGTTAAATAAAAATAAATCTGGACCATTAAATATCAAAATCAACGCATGTGATCAATTTAGATTTGTCCCAATTTTGGTGCATTATCTGTTTTATTATCAAGCATTCAAGGGCAAAAATGAGAAAAATATATATTCAGGAATTTCATGACGTTAATTCATAAAGCAGAATATGCATACGTTCGATGTAAAAATGTAATATTTTGGGCATAAAAATGCAGTAAATAATCAATGCAAAAAATGCACTCATTATGAATACAAAATGTATATATATATATATATATATATATATATATACTTTAGAATAAAAATGCATTTTGTTCAAATGAAGAATGCATCATTTGAGGCAAAGAATTGCAGATATTTGGGAACATTTTTTTTATGTTTAATTGATACATTTTCTATCATGAACGTAAATATAATAAAGAACATATACAAGTTGAATATTAAATAAAAATTTTTGTGCGAATTTTCTAAATTCAACATATGCAATATGAATATCATATGAATCGTCATAAAAATACGTTTGATTTGTTATATGATTCATAAAAAAATAGATTTGAATCGAGAAGGATGTAATCATTTAATTATATTGTATTGAGAGAGAATATGGAGAGAGAATGTTTAGATCTAGGAAAATATAACGACGGTTACTCAAATTTAAAGGCTAAATTACTAAGATACACTAACTATCTTATTTATCTAATATATCTTGAATTATCATAACAGTTGGATCAACAAAATAAAGGATCCAGATTCTTTCCTATTTACATGGGAAAGGCTTTAAGATATGATCACTACTCTCTCTCTCTCTCTCTATATATATATATATATATAGAGAGAGAGAGAGAGAGAGTTGCGTTCAAATCCAAATTAGGTGCCAAGAATGATTATGAACTTTTTATTGTTATGTGTATAATTGATCATTATATTGTATCATTATAGTACTTAATTGTGATACTTCATTGTTGCGTGAGTAATTGATCATTGTAATGTATATGATACTGTAATGAAGTATCATAGACACTATAATGATCAATTACATACACTATAATAAAAGTTCATAGTTAATTAATACTTACTAAGAGTAAGGGCATTTTATAACCTTTCAATTAATTTGATAAGAACAATTAATTTCTCTACTATTAAAACCCTGACTCAATTCAACTGCTTAGTTTAAAAAACTACTGTTATGCCATGATTACGAGAGATAAAATAAATGTTTTATGGTTTTACATTCATTTTTAATTTTCATTATTTTATATATTAATTAAGATATTTTGCATTTATATTATTAATTTACATTAATAAAGCACATGATAAAAAATACAAAGAAAAAAAAAACATGTCTATCTATTTAGTCTCATTTTAAATGCATAACTAGAAATGTATAAGCTGCATCAAGGATTAAATCAAATAATTTAAAATTTAAAAATGATTACAACAATAATAATTATTGATGGTCAAAATTGAACGGTGGAGAGAAGCTGAGCAAAGTCTATCATTCAGGCTGAAGCCGGGAACCATTGGAGAGTTCAGATATTCATCAAACTATACTAAGTTCACAGCCAGCAGGGGTCAACCTCAACCACAGTAAAAAAAGGTCTACACTCAAAGGACCGAATTTAAGCAGTCGAGCCATTTTGGCATCACCTCGAGCCATCACAGCACCTCTAGCAATCAAAGCACATCGACAATGGACCATCGATGAAAGGGCATGACCATTCCACATCAAGGGCGACCCTCAATCGGTTGAGCTATCACACTCATAGTACAAAAGGACTATTTTATAATTAATCTCGAGAGTTCTGGGATTAGTCCCCTTTAAGCCCCTAAATCATGTTGATTATGACCTCTAGCTAAACTTACATATATAAAGAGGTGAATATCATATGAATAAAACATAATAGCTTCTCTCAAACTTGTAGAGTGCAACACTCACTTACCATTTCCATCAACTCTTTAGACTCTTGAATACTAAAAATGGAACGTCAAAAAATTGGCGCCGTTTGTGGGAATCAAAGGGATAATCGATGGACAGTGTAGGAAACACAATGGTACAAGGTCCAAACCTAGTTGAGCTCTTGCTTACATCGATGAACCAACAAATACAGCAAATCACTGCAAACCAAGAGAAGGAGTCCTCCAATAAAAAAAAGAAATTTTGGAACTTTGGAAGGTGATCAAGTTCATACGAAGGCCTCAACTACGAGAAACATTAGAGCAAAACCACGGAACCTCGAAGAAGCCTTCTTAGAGGAAGAGGAGGACAAAGGAAATAGAGGCGGTGAGGACAAAGATGAAAATGCTGGAGAAGACTTCAAGGAAGATGATGATGACAATGATTTTGAAGGCGAGAATGAGGATGAATGCGACTATGAGAATAAGGAAGTTGAAGAGGAAAACAATGAAACGAAAGAACTATATGAGGAGAACAATGTGAGAATAGGATGCAAAACCACCAACTCGAGGTCATTGTTAGCTTCACATAGAGGGACCGATCAAAGGCGATTCGTAAAAATTGGAAAAGAAGCATGTAAGGATGTTGAACTCGAGGAACTAAAGAAGAAAATCTTGTTCCTAAACAATTATCGCCTGAGTAAGCCGATAATTGTGAAGACCTCGCAGCAATTGAGCCCCAGCTAAAGCTACAGACAAACTTCCTTCCCCAACCAAAGGATCATCTTCAGCATCACCTTTGTTAGGTCAAAAAAATTCACACTCCTAGGTCGAAGGGGATCCTAGACGAGACTAGTTTTCTCATAATGACATGAGGTCCAAATGAAGATAATTTCACTCCATTCAATCATGCTCGAGGATGATCCCTTGACATTCCATCACCTCTTCAGCTTGCGGTAAATGTGTAGAGTCAAAACCTTATTTTGATGCTTTTTAGAATGAAATGCCTCACATATGCAAAGTGAATCTGCAATCCTTCCTGGCAAGATTTTGCAGAAGTCTCGAATGTGGGTTGAACGAATCTTATCCAAATGGAAGAGGCTATCAAAAAATTCTTCTCCTCGAGGTGGAACTACAAAACAAAATTTGAGTAACCAAGCAAAAGGAGGGATCACAAAAAGTAAGAATTCACTGCTCGTGGCACCAAACAATTGCCGGATGCACAACCAATCGTCATCGAACTAAAAAAAAAAAAAGAAATCCTCCCTCCATCCTTGGGGATGAGTGGTGCCTCATCAAGCCATGTGGAAAATAATAATGGCAATCATGTGTTGAAGGGATGAGCTGGTATAAGCAAGTCCACTCCTGCACCAAGGGTTCCACAAAACCCACGTCACAAAAGAGAAGTAAAGTACCCATGAAATGACACCATGCATTGGGTGAAAGCTGCATGGGGGGTATCCCATAGAATCGAAAGATGTCGATTAAGTAAGTGTGGAAAGGAACGAAAATGAATTGGCGAAATTTTAAATGCAGAAAGACGTCATGTGAGTTGGAGGTCGATGACATAACTGATTAGGACCGGGTGCAAAGGAATGATAAACCTAGAGATAACTTATTGAGAACTTTCACAGCTTGAAGGAGACCTACTCAAGATCGAGCAGTGATCAAGGGCCCCTTGAACTCGGCATGGTAACCAGGGGGAAACTTGAATCTTCTACTCCTTCAGATGAGCGGACTTCATTAAGACGCAATTGTTTCGAAGGAATCGGGTCAAAGAAAACTGGGAAACCAAGCGAATGAAAGAGCACTTGAATGAACACTCAAATAGGATATTAAAAGGAAAACAACATAAGTGATGCGTTGATTTATTCCGCATTGAATGGATGTTATATTTGACACAACACATGTTAAAAGAATCCCAATAGTGGAGAACGTATTGATTATGTTCAATATTAGCAGTCGAGCGAGAAATGAATAAATGTGAAATGATTAAGTGTGAAAGTTGGCATTGGAACGAACAAGATGTTAACAGCCAAATGAAAAGTGACTATACATGGAGGTTGACATTGATTCAACTATGGAAATAATATTCGAGCATGAAATGAATATGTGCAAAGGTCAAAGATGTTTTGACCACGAGTCATTAAAAGATTGTTCAAGTTTGATATCACACATCGAGGTACAAACGTGAAAAGAAAATATTCATTTATATTCAATCAATGAGGAAGTACATTACATTAAAAGAACAACGAGCCGTCAAAGATCAATACTACAAATACAGCTGAGATATAGCTAACAAAGATTGGTCCTTTTGAAAATCTAGTAG
This sequence comes from Plectranthus barbatus, assembly GCA_026898455.1. NCBI lineage: Eukaryota > Viridiplantae > Streptophyta > Magnoliopsida > Lamiales > Lamiaceae > Plectranthus > Plectranthus barbatus. The sequence goes on from JAPKLW010004747.1 coordinate 10,735, forward strand.
ACCAGGCTATGAAAACGTTGGAACACGCCGGTGAAGGTGGTTCATCCCCAAGATCGATGTTGGATACCAAACACCTACATACATGGTTTATTCAAATTAAATCATGAAGATTAAGAATTACTTTGATAGATCGATACAGATCCGCAAATGGACTCCACTAGCAATCTTCTAGACTATATCCCAAACTGCGTTCGAATGTTGGATGGACGACAATCCTTCGAATGCTAGATGGCAAAAAATCTAGATATGCAGAATTTTTGACAGAACTAAATCCTTGACATGTTTCAGCACATAAACTCGTGAATAAGGTTTTTCTCTCAATATTTGCATCCTATTTATTGGCATCATCTAGAGTTTCCAATTAGACCAGACCAGGGATCTCTAGAAGGTATATGATTGGGCCTCCCATAAGTCAAAAAACATATATTCATTCCATTATATTATTTGAACTTATAACATTAATTCATTCCACAGAGTTAATGTTGCAACTGTCATCCTATTCCGAAGTGAATCAGGGTTTCTATTTCACTTTATTAATTTCCCGAGTTTAAGACAATGCTCATCCATTGATTAATTAAGAGCTATGACAACTTTATTTAATTAATATCTTAATTCCTTGAGTAGTACCCGCTCAACATTATTATGGTTTTGGTATAAAGTCCACATATAGGATTTAATACAATAAAACTTATGAGCTCTTTAAGGGGATGTCATCACCAGGATGTCTAGGACACGATTTGCTAATGTGATTAAATAAATACATACAAATAATGTTGTTATCTAAGATACAGAGCATATCGAATCATCATTATATTCTCACCCATGGTAAGTCAAAGTAACAAACAAATATTTGTCTAAATATCACATCTAGGGTTAAGAATTAAGAAAATCTCCGTGACCCTGGTTCTTCATAAAGTCATAACAGAAGAACACGTCTCTCCGTGATCCATTCAATGCGACACCTCGTACTAGTATAAACTAATAACCAAGACTAGTTATCTCAAATTTATACTACAACCTAAAGTGATAGTCTATCCATAACTATCTCAATTGTGAATACGATTTATATCTTATAAGGAACTTAACAATGTGATCTTTAGTGGGACGATGCATCTACCACATTGTCTAAAATATTAGATAAGTGGATATACATTCAATCGTGAGATTGCAACATTGTAATAACATTTATTTCAGTTAATCAGAGGAGATTAAGTACATCACAAAACTCAGTTAAAAGTCTGTTTAGCAGTTTACTTTAACAGGAAGAGATAAAATTGGAGGGACCAGGGTCACTAAACCTATGTCTAATGAAGGCACGTTCAGTGACAGGCTGACCCTAAACAATCTTAGGCCATCTCTAAGGGTAGACTAGAATGGAGAAATTGAAGGCGGTGGAGGAAGTGAGGAGATATGATGTTGGTCCCTGATCAGAGTCGTGATAAGCAGCCGAAAGCTACTTAGCAAATGCAGCGGAATGTTAAAGTTATCTTGCACTAAGTTTCTTTTCCAAATGTTTAGCTTAACGTAGTTGTTACGTTTGGTTCAGAGATACTCTAGCAACTTGAGGTTGCTAGGTTTTAAATCAACAAGCAGAATCAATAAAACAGTAACAAGAACACAAGGTTTATAGTGGTTCGATCCTATAAGATCTACGTCCACTCCTCAGTCGAACACTGAGAATTCACTGAAAAGATATATTCAAGTACAAGGATTCACCTATCTCCTGTAGCAGGTGGTGAGCTTTCGAGCCAGCCACTACAAAGCTATCCTCCGTTACTTGGATCTTTCGGTCTGCAGCTACGGCTAAGTCAAGGGCGCACCTTCATAAAACTTAACCTTGCTACAAATGGAAGCTTTATAGTTTCTTCCGAAATCTCCTGGGGGTTTTGGCAACAACCCGTCTTAGTCAATCTCTTTTCAGAGGTGTGACTGCTGGATGCTTCCTAGGATGGAAGTTATCCCAATGATTGATCCTTGAATAGAGTCAAGGAATCCTCTTGAATGCAGTGTCAGATATTCAATAGTTGACACTTGCTGTTGAGAGCTTAAGATTCTCCTTGTCTTTAATGTGCTCTCAACCGACTACTCTTTTTGCTTTTTGTTCGCTTGTAAAATTTATCTTAGTCGTGAGTAGTTGGAGGGGGTTTCAAGAGTTTCAAGAGGTGCTCTCTCTTATTTGGACTTCTCATTTATATCTAGAGATTCAAACTTTGAATCTCCAGACCCGTTAGACACAACGTCTCCTTTGTCCAAAAGAGCTACTTATTTTTTCGTCCTTTCCGGCGTGGTACAGTGCCTTTTTACCTACTTCGGGAAGGCTATTCGTCCTTGGTTGTACCTTCTGTCAGAATGGTAGTATTAGCAAGTGTTTGATTAAAGTCTCCTTGCTTAGCATTCTCTTGGAGAATGCTGGGAGCACTCTGCTAAGTATTTCGACCTTTTGATTGTTGAACTCTTCTAGCAATCTGCTTTGTATCTAATCTGCTAACTCCTCAGCAGTTGCGTATTCAGCACTTTGGTCTTGATTCCTTAAAGACAAAATTTTACATGAGTAACTATTTGAGAAACACTTCTCTACATTGATCGTCAATCGACTCGATCATGAAGGCTTGTTGAAATATATGACGGCAGAGCCTCTAAAGTTCAGGCCTCACCTGGTAGCAGAGTTCTTCGGAATGGCTATAATAAAAAAAGATGAGAAGTTTTTCAAAACCAACGTGCTAGGCATCAAGATTGTTGTTAGCCCAGATGTCCTGGCTAAAAAGTATGGGCTAAGGATTGACGGAAAATATGTTGCTTCCTACAAGGTGGAAGATATTGAGGAAATGAAGCAAAGATGGCTACAATGGAAGAAGGAGAGTTTTCCTGAGAAAACTTGGAAGGTAGCCCCACCTCTGAAGACGCTGATTGATTCAGAGAAGGACTTGGCCATCATGGTCATTAGAATGCTGGTTTGTGAAGCAGGCTCGCACTCAGAGCTTAGTGCAAAGAAATTTGCTGTAATGATGGCCATTGAAGATCAGATTCGAGGGAAATGGGCAAAGTTCATTTACAGTTAATTGTTGGCGCACGTGTACAAATATGTTGACATCAAGAATACTCATCTTTTCACTCAGGATGTATGTTTTGGAATCAAAACAAGTCATTTCAATGAGGGTTTCTTACCCAAGGAGAAGCTCGATCTGGGAGAGGAATATTATACCAACAGATTACATGCCACCCACCCACTAGCAGCAACCTCCTAAGGATACCACCATGCACCCTAGGTTTCCAAAGGGCAAGAACAATGTGGATCCGAATGATCCAGTATCCGAGGAAGAATAGCATGACAAAGGAGAGATGATCCCACAGACTGCCATCCCGCTGACTCCTAATCAGAATGAGGAAGAGAGGAAGAAAGCTTAGACGGAAGTTTTATTTTAGGAGATGGAGAAATTTCTAGAGCTCACTATTCTAGATCCCACAATAAAACCTCTGCTAAAGAAGAAAAGGACTCCGCTGAACCCCCAGCAGAGGAAAAGACAGATGGTTGTTGGCGGTGAGGGGGAAGCACAATGGAAAGGTAGAATTGATCATTTCTTAGGATCGACAGTTCCAGTACAGTTCGTGGTTCTGCGGTTTCCAGCTTGCTCGGGTGAGCCATAGGTGGCTCGGGCGATCCGAGGCCCTGGGATCTCGTCTATAAAAGGGGGATTTTCGCATTTTAAAAGAACTTTTGGTCAGATTTCAAATAACCGTCACGAGAGTTCTCTCTAGATTCATCTCCAAACCATTCCCCATCCACATTCAAGGAGATTCAAGCCAAATTCTTCCAATTTGGTGAAGATCTAGAAGGAAGGATGGTAGATCAAGTCCAAGGAAGGCAATCAAAGGAGATCATACTTAGACCTTGATATTTTGCAATGGATTCTGTCATTTCTCTTATTGATTTGTACTCAATTCAAGGTATGAAGAACTAAATTCAATTGTGAGTGTTGTAGAATGGATATTGTGATGAGTTGATATCAAATTTGTTTGTTTACTTTCCTTTGAGGGATTGAATTTCACTTGAGCTTATTCCTTATCTCTTAGGTGTAGGTAGTAGCCAACCTTAGAGGTAGTTGATGTGAATGCTGCAGCCAACACGCGGGCAGAATCGTCGTGAAAAGTTTATATTCTTACGATTTTAGTTCCAATCCCTGTGCGGGGCTAGGTCATAGGGCGATAATTGACGCTCGATTGTGACTGATCTAGGGGTTGATAGCGTAGCTGTTTGCAATTCTTAGTGTCATCTACCGCCAATTTTCCGTAGCAAGTGGCTAGCGAATGTAGGGTCGATTGCTCAACCTCCTCGGGATTAAATTTTGTTTACAACATAGTTTGATTCAACTTGGAACAATAGAAATTCAATCAACACTCACTATCTTCTTATTGTTGAACTTGAGATTTTGATTTACCTAAGCAAGTTATTCAATTGTTTTGGCTTGTGAAGTTCAATTACATGTTTTGTTATTGCTTTGTTGCTTGTATGTTTGATTACATTCTATTTTGCCTAGTTAAACAAATACCAACGACTATGATTTGCCTAGCTATTGAACCTTCAAACAAGTAAATAGTTTTCACTTGAGGGAATCAAAAAGTACTCGGATTGATAAAATTTAACGTGAAGATAGTGTTGCATTTCACCGTCGTCACGTTTTTGGCGCCGTTGTCGGGGAATCTTCTAGTAGGTCTTGTGAAATTATTGAAAGTTTGAAGGAGTGTATGCTAGGTGTTTGAGGAAACGCTTGTGTGAATATTGTTACTAACATTTGTTTGTTAATTGTTCTTGTTTGTGCAGTTGAATTGTTTTGCTTTGTAATTTGTTTTGTTCATTTTTCCTAGGTAGTTTATGATCACTCGATCAAAGGCTAGGGAGCTTGAGGGAAGGAAAATTCAAAAAAGAAGAGGAACTATTCAAATTGATTTTGATATGGCTAACCATTGAGAGGACACGGTTAGGATTGAAGAGTTGGATAGACAACTTGAGTTGATGAAGGCTATGTTAAATGAGAGGAATGGTCCTCGGAGACCACTTCAAAATCTTTTTCGACCTCAAGGGGAACCGATAACGGGAGGTTTTTGGTTAGGAGTAAAGGCCACGCAATTTGAGATAAAGCCACAGTTGGTCCAAATGATACAAAACAACCAATTCGGGGGACACGTAACCGAGGATCCAAATGTTCATATATCTCGATTTTTGGAGATTACGGATACTATAAAGATCAACCAAGTGCCCCAAGATCAAATACGGCTGCGGTTATTCTCATTTTCCTTGAGGGATGGAGCTAGGAATTGGTTCGAAGGTTTAGACAAATCGAATATCGCCACTTGGAGAATTGAGAGAAAAGTTTCTATTCAAGTTTTTTCCGCCGAGTTTAACTTTGAAGAGAAGGACCGATATCACATCATTTGGGCAAAGATACGATGAGCCTCTTTATGAAGCTTAGGATCATTTTTGAGAGCTTCTACGGAAGTGTCCAAGGCATGGTTTTTCACAAAGTCAGTTAATTTGCCAATCTATGGAGGATTGGGATATGAATTGAAAACTTTATTGGATGCATCATCTGGGGGAGTATTTCTTGATTTAGAAGAAGATGAAGCATGGAGGTTGATTAAGCGGATAGCTGCCAATAACTGCCAATGGCCAAGAGAAAGAATGGATTGTAAGGTCATTAAATCAGTGAAGGAGAAAAATGAGATAGAAGCTTTGCGAGTTCAAATGGCTTCGATGCAAGAGAAAATGGACAAGTTGATGTATAAGCTTGAGAGAAAGAACATTGTGTACGGAGGAGATGTCCATACAATGGAGCATGAGTGGAGAAACTGTCAAGAGTATAAGCCATATGGTGGGAGAATTGCATATGATCCATGGCAAGAGTTGAGTTTACCTTCACAAAAATTGTTTGCATGGACCACAACATGGGTATTTTGAAGAAGAAGAGGAGATATCGAAAATAGAGGTGTACGTAGAATGGAAATGTGAGAAGAATGTTAACTTATTGGAAGATATCAAGACACAAGTTTCTTGTATAATGAATCAATTGAGTGAGAAAGAAGAAGGCCCTTTGGGAGGAGCATATAGAGCTATAACCACAAGAAGTGGGCACTCTTATGAGGGACCGAAACAAAAAGAATATGTTGGAGAAAAAGATAAGAATGAAGGAGGCACTAGGAAGAAGGTTACTTTCAAAGAGGAAGAAGAAGTCATTCCAAAGGTTGTTAAGGAAAAAGAAGTGACAGAGGATAAATCTTCGGAGAAGGAATACACACCTCTATGCCTTTTCCTCAACGCTTTGAGAAAAGTAGGAAAAATAGGAAGTTCGCTCGATTCTTAGAGCATATGAGCAACATTCAAATAAATCTTCCTTTACTTGAAGTCTTGCAAGAGATGCCGGGGTACATGAAAATGTTGAAAGAGATGTTTACCTAAAAGAGTAAGTATGGCATTGGAGAATATGGGACGGTGAACCTTTTTTAGGAGTGCAGTGCCGTAATTCAAAGGAAGATGTCTTTCAAAAGGCAAGATCCGGGGAGTTTCACTATTTCATGCATGATTGGTGGAATAGAAGTAACTAGAGCTTTGTGTGATTCGGGGGTTAGCATCAACTTAATGCCCTTATCCTTGTTCAAAAAGTTGGAAATAGAGGAAATCAAGCCAACCACAATGATGCTCCAGATGGCGGACCGGTCTTTATCTTATCCTAAAGTGATTGTTGAAGATGTTTTGGTAAAAGTGCGTGATTTCATATTTCCGGCCGATTTTGTGATACTTGACATGGAAGATGATGGAGATGTTCCGTTGATCTTGGGTAGACCCTTCTTGTCTACTGGAGGAGCATTCTTTGATATGAAACATGGACAGTTGACTTTCCAATTCGATGGAAAAAGATCACTTTCTCTTTTCCGGAAGCTATGAAGAGGAGTATGGAGGAGGACAATGAAGAGAATTGTAGTATGGTAGAGGTAATGCAAGACCTAACTCTTGCAAAAAGTGCCGAAAGCGAACCATTGGAGGATATTTTGCAAAATTCTTATTACATGGAGAATGTAGGTGGAAGAGATGAATTAAAAGAAGACATCGTGGAGTGTGTCCGAGTATTGGATAACTTCCCTATTGATGTATCAAATGGGGAGGTTAAGTTCTTGGAATTAAGAACTAAAGAGGAGGAAGATGAAGCTAAATAGAAGAAGATGGAATTGAATTTTAAAGCACTAGAAGTAGAGTTGAAAAAGTTACCAGACCATTTAAAGTATGCATTTTTGGAAGAAAATGAGACTTATCCGGTAGTCCTCTCAACCGGAGTGTCAAGTTGTGAGGTTGATGAATTACTTCGAGTTTTGAGGATGCATAGGTCGGCAATTGGTTGGCAATTGTCTGACATCAAGGGAATAAGCCCAGCCATTTGCATGCATAAGATACTTCTTGAAGAAACATGTAAGCCTAAGCGACAACCTCAAAGAAGGCTGAATCTAATGATGCAAGAAGTGGTGAAGAAAGAGGTTCTTAAGTTGCTTGATAATAATATCATTTATGCTACAAGTGATAGTGAGTGGGTAAGCCCGACGCATATACCCAAGAAAGGGGGATTGAAAAGGTAGTAAAGGAAAATGGGGAAGAAGTGATGGAGAGACCTACTAAGGGATGGCGGTTTTGTATTGATTATCGTGCTTTAAATTTAGCTACTCGCAAGGATCATTTTCCCTTACCATTTATTGACCAAATGCTTGATCATCTTGCAGGGCACTCTCACTATTGTTTCTTGGATGGCTATTCGGGGTACCATCAAATTATGGTGGCACCGGAGGACCAACACAAGACAACTTTTACATGTCCTTACGGAGTTTTTGCTTACCGAAAGATGCCCTTTGGTCTTTGCAATGCACCGGCTACATTTCATAGATGCATGATGGCTATATTCCATGGGCTTATTGAGGATATTATGGAGTTATTCATGGACGATTTTTCGGTATTTGGTAATTCATTTGATGTATGCTTGAAGAATTTAGAGACTGTTCTTGCTAGATGTGAGGAGACCAATCTTATTCTTAATTGGGAAAAATGTCATTTTATGGTTTGTGAAGGAATTGTGTTAGGACATAAGATTTCTAGTAAAGGGTTAGAAGTTGATAAAGCTAAGATTTGTGGTGTTTTTGTTGATTTGTAGTAGGTACAAATAAGGCAAGGAGAGTGGTTTGATCGTGTGTGCCGATGGGTAACACTTTCTATCGTTCCTTCTACCAATTAGATTCATTACATTGTTTTATTGCATGTAGATTGTGGTTAGAATGTTGTGTGCTTGTGTGTGTGTGATGAACCCAAACAAGAGCTTGAGACTTGAATCATGATTTACTTAGTAAGCTTGATATTTACCTTGACCAATGATAGAGCGGAATCTAGTTCTCAAGGCATGCTTTAGTTGAACCTTTGAATTGCCGAGTTTTGTTTGTGGTTAATGCATAGGACTTGACAAAAAGCTGTGAGATTTGAGCTATGATATTGTGATATCTTTATCGATTGTGAGTGACAAGATTGAGAGCACAAGATCTAGAAATTGCACTTATTCTCTATCTTTTTTTGGCATGGGTTTGGTAACTAAAATATGATATTAGGCCATCAATTCTTAGTCCTACCTTTCACTCCGGGAGTATAAAGTGGATGTTATCATAATTTTGCCTTTCATACCTTTGACCCCTGTGATTGAGCTTTAATGGTGGATTTCCTTTGAAATTATTAGGACACATTTTGGGGGGAAAGAGTGTGTGAGGGTGAATACGGTGATGAGAGTTAAGTTGGGAATTGTTTGGTATCTTTGTAGTGCAAGTGTGAGGCATGATGGTTTGAAATAAAGGATTGATGTGAAATTCTAGAAAATGAGGCACCAACAAAAATTTTTGGTGCTTGAGAAAAGAAAAAAAAAGAAAAGAGAAAAGAAAGAAAGGCACCATGAAAAGAATGAATGATGGTATGGAAAAAATATGAAAAAAAAATGAAAGAAGAAAGAGAAAGAAATGTTGTGAATAAGAAGCCTCGGGTTTGAAGTGGATTGAAGAAAATAAGTTTGGGGGTTTGGGAAATTGAGGAGTTTAGTCTCTTTGGCCCAAAACCACCTACCTTTTAGTAAGCCACATTATAACCAAAAACAAAGACCTTCTTGATTTTAGGAGCTAACTCGTTGTAGTATAGTGGTGAGAATATTTTCAAGCCTATGGAAATTGTGCTCGATATCTTGTGAATGAGTGATGCTCATCGTCCCTAAACACGTAAGGGAGTGTTATCATTTCTTTATCCAAAAATTGATGAGTGGTTCAAGTCCTTAGCATTAACCATGTCACATAGTTAGGTGATGATCTCGATTGATTAGGGCATGCCAAGATAACTAGGATGAGCTGTGAGGTTTGTTTCATGAGTTTCATGGATTGCTTTACTTTTTTTTGATTGAGGACAATCAAAGGTTCAAGTTTGGGGGATTATGATATGTTCGTAAAATGACGTATATTTCGATGTGTGAGCGTGCATGTTTGCGTTAATTTTACCCTCATACCATATGTTTTTGTTGTTCTTTTGTCGTGTTTACGTGTTTTTGTGTTTTGAATGTTGTAGGATAGGTTTTGAGCATATTATAGCACTTATGGGTGAGTTTTGGAGATAAATTGTCCGAGCCAAAGGTTAAAAAGAAGTTGGATCGACCGAGCGGAGCAAAAGAGTGAAGAAACTGGATTTAAGAGGGTTTTCTCGGCTGAGCCAAGGCAGGCTTGACCGAGCCATTGGAACAGAGGCTTTAGTTGGCCGACCCTGCAGTGCTCGACCGAGCCTGCTCTTTAGAGGGTTCGCTCGATCGAGCCAAGCCTGGCTCGACCGAGCCAATGCGGGCTTCGTGGTTCTGCGGTTTCCAGCTTGCTCGGGCGATTCGAGGCCCTGGGATCTCGTCTATAAAAGGGGGATTTTCGTATTTTAAAAGAACTTTTGCTCAGATTTCAAATAACCGTCATGAGAGTTCTCTCTAGATTCATCTCAAAACCATTCCCCATCCACATTCAAGGATATTCAAGCCAAATTCTTCCAATTTGGTGAAGATCTAGAAGGAAGGAAGGTGGATCAAGTCCAAGGAAGGCAATCAAAGGAGATCATACTTAGACCTTGATATTTTGTAATGGATTCTCTCATTTCTCTTCTTGATTTGTACTCAATTCAAGGTATTAAGAACTAAATTCAATTGTGAGTGTTGTAGAATGGATATTGTGATGAGTTGATAACTAATTTGTTTGTTTACTATCATTTGAGGGATTGAATTGCACTTGAGCTTATTCCTTATCTCTTAAGTCTAGGTAGAAGCCAACCTTAGAGGTAGTTGATGTGAACGCTGCAGCCAACACGCGGGCGGAATCATCGTGAAAAGTGTATATTCTTACGATTTTAGTTCCAATCGCTGTGCGGGGCTAGGTCGTAGGGCGATAATTGACGGTCGATTGGGAGTGATCTAGGGGTTAATAACGTAGTTGTTTGCAATTCCTAGTGTCATCTACCGCTAGTTTTCCGTAGCAAGTGGCTAGCGAATGTAGGGTCGATTGCTCAACCTCCTTGGGATAAAATTTGGTTTACAACATAGTTTGATTCAACTTGGAACAATAGAAATTCAATCAACACTCACTATCTTCTTATTGTGGAACTTGAGATTTTGATCTACCTAAGCAAGTTATTCAATTGTTTTGGCTTGTGAAGTTCAATTACATGTTTTGTTATTGCTTTGTTGCTTGTATGTTTGATTACATTCTATTTTGCCTAGTTAAACAAATACCAACGACTATGATTTGCCTAGCTATTAAACCTTCAAACAAGTAAATAGTTTTCACAAGAGTGAAATGAAAAGTACTCGGATTGATAAAATTTAACGTGAAGATAGTGTTTCATTTCACCGTCGTCAAACTCCTGCTGAGAAGGTTGCTGAAATCACAAAGGTTCACAAGGGAAAGAAAAAGGTTGCTAATGAAGAGGAAATTGTTCAAAATCCCGATGCCTTATCTGATCAAAATTTTAACAAGATGTTAAGGCAAGGAGATCTTAATGATCTTCCATATGTACCGATAAGTGGATAAGACACTATAGTGATCAAGAAGACTCCCGTGCAAGGGGAATGGAGTGTTGCGAGTCAAGTTGAACAGCCCACCACTGCGCAAGGGGGAAGTTGTAGAGCTGATACTGGTGCTCGAGTTAAGAAAGAGCAGACTGTTGTGCAAGGAGGAAGCCATTCAATTACTAAGAAAGTAGTGTCTGGAGAACAACCACGTGCGCAAGGAGGAGACCCAGTTGTTGACATATTTGTTGAAAAAGATTTGGTGCAGGAAGGAGGAAAAAATGTTCGCGAATCTGAAGGACGAGCTAAGGTAGCAAAGCAAGGGGATACTGGCCTTGAAAAACATGATGTTGTTGTTGATGTGAATGTTGAGGAGGAAAATAAGCAGACTGATGTGTAGGGTGAAAGCACTGCTGATCAGCTAAGTGAAAAGCCAGCAGATCGAAAAGATGCAGCACAATTAGCTGTTGAGAAGAAAGAGGCTGAGGTTGAAGGCTGTTGAGAAGGCAACAACTAAATAGCTTGCTGCTGAAGCCAAAACCAAATCTGATTCTGCATTTGATCGTCACTTTCTTCAGAGCTTCTCTAATAATATTTTTGGCATTGCTACATCTGAAGATTTGCAGGAAAATTTGGGGAAGACAGGTTTGGCCTTGGACATAGCTGCTGAATTTGCACAACCTGAAGATTGGGCAACCACCCCAGAACAACTGGTGTGTAAGTTGAGGACGGAAGTGAATGAAGGGAATGATAGGTACTTGAGTGCCCTAGTACTAGATCCAGCAAAAGTCCCAGGATGGGCCATGGTTGTTGATTCCTCCACTTTGCTAAAGGAGACAACAGATTCACTATGGCAACGACGTGCAACTACTCCTTCCTCCTCGGAAGGTTCTGGTATTTCCTTTGATTATATTCCTAGTTATGGGTAGGAGGTCGAGATGAATGGAGTATCAGGAGTTGCGGAGGGAGCCCTGGTGCTTGGTGGAGGGGAATCGGGTTCAAGTGCAGAGATGCTGAGAGTACCACTGGAGGAACCAGCACATAGCAGATTTAGAGCTACGCGTATCGCCCAATGGTGTCCCCCAGTAACTATAAAAGTCGAGGAGAATGCTGACCTAATTCCTTGGGCCAAGGATATTTGCATGTTCATAGATGCTCAACTTGCTGAGGAATTTGAGCCAACCTATGCCGCTGAATTCGCAGGGGAGAATGCTGCGATAGAACTTCTGAAAACTGAATTTCAAAGGTGGAGGTTCTATGATTTTGCGACTCACGAGCTGCACTATGAGGATCAATCGATTATGATGGCTCTTATGGGGTTAAATTACTAGAAAAGTGAGGATGAGTGGGCCGATGACTGGATGGATCAGACATCCAACAGGAAATATACCGAGAAGCAAGTGGTGGCTAGGCTTAGGAAAATCAAGAAGCACCGGGCTGCATCTGGAGACCAATCAACCTCAATCTGAAAATGAGTCAGTTGATGAATCATCGTCATCTGCTGTTGTATTAAGGTCTCCTCACTGCAAGAAATATAACTTGTAGTGACGATAATGTTAGCGACAATTAAAATTTTGTCACTAAAAATACCTCTACAGTAACAAATATTCATTTCATCACCAAAAATATAATTTGTGACAATTTTAAATGTCGTCGATATTTCTTATCACAAAAGTTAGCGACAATAATATTTTTGTGACTATAGATGCATCTACAGCTAAAATTATTTTCTCGTCAAAAAAAAATATAATTTGTGTTAATTTTATATGTTGTCGCTACTTTTTATCACTAAAGTTAGCGACAATAATATTTTTGTGACTAAAAATGCATTTACAGCAACAATAATTTTTGTCATCAAAAAATATATAATCTGTGACAATCTCATAAATTGTTAGTGTTTTTTGTCACTGTAATTAGTGACATTAATATCTTGTGACTACAAATACATTTATTTGTGATAATTTCTTAAATTGTTAGTATTTATAGTCACTATAGTTAGTGACAAAAATATTTTTAGGACTGAAAATACATTTATTTGTGACAAATTTATAACTTTGAGTATTTATTGTCAGTATAGTTAGTGACAATAATATTTTTATGATAAAAAATACTTTTGAAACGTCAATTACTTATTTCACAACAAAAAATATAATGTATGATAATTTTAAATAATGTCATTAATATATAAGAACAAATAATATATTATGATTAAAGAAAGTCTAAGTTATAATTTATATTAATTCGACTATTGACCTCTACTTTTAAGATTATTAGTCATATTTAAAATCTTAATTGTACCTAATTAAAAATTATAAATATTTTAAAGCGTTTGAATTTTTTATTATTCATTATTTTGATTAATAAAATTAAATGTGTATTTTTTTAAGCATTTAATTTTTCTAATACTTAATTATACTATGTATTATAATTACATTAAATTTAATAAATTTTATTATACTTTTTATACAATATTGAATGTGTAATAAAATATAATATTTATATATGAATAGAATTAATAATAATATTAATTTACCTTAGAATTAATTAAATTAGCAATTGTTTATTAATATACAACTTAAAAAAAGAGAAGTATTTAATATTTATAACTCTTTATAATCTAACTATTTATTTGTTGTTTCAAAATGCAACGCTTCTTATGGTGTGGGATAACAACATTATGATTACCATTTCATTATTATTATTTTTAATTATAGTATAAATATGTGTGAAGTGAATTGATATTTGAATAGATAATTTTGTGGAATCAGGAGATATTAAATTTTTAATCAACAAATATTTATATAAACTCAAAATTATAACATAACAAACACTCCAAATATAAATTACTAATAAAAAATAGAGAAACTTGATTTTGCCTAATTTCAAAATTAAGAATTTTGATTAAGTCAAAATAACATATATGTATATTAATTGTTATTTATTAATAACGAATGGATTTGTGGTGTAGCGGTTTTAGGTAATGGATAATAATTGTGAGGTATAGTGTTGAAATCATGTTAGTGGTATGTTTGTTTATTTATTTTTGATTGATCTTGTAGGAAGAGATTTGTTGGTGGTATG
>JAPKLW010004748.1:0-24907 GCA_026898455.1 Plectranthus barbatus
ATTAACCGTAGCATATAGTTACTTTTTCTATGTTTATAGATTGTTTTCGCCTTTCATGTTGATAAATTGTTCTAATAATTATAGCTTCAGCTTTCACTTTTTCTCGTTGATAATATGTAGATTTTGACCCTTTTGATGAGTGAGTTGAATGTGATTTGTTCCATTTTGATACATTCGATTCCCTTCTCTCTGACATCAGTCTACTCCAAGTTTCTGCATTAATTTTGAATGTTTGTTACTAATTATGCATCTAGACTCTAGAGTGTACCCTACATGTTTGACATAGCCAGGCTTCTGCTCAGTGAATCAGTAGGTCTCGACCTTCAACTTAATCAGGAAGGTGGAGGTCACAGTTTTGTTGCTTTAGTTTTCTTATTCCTTTGCATCTTCTCACTTATCCCGACTAAGTTAGTCTCATAATCAATATACATTCAAATGTTTAAAGCTTTTAAATATTTTGCCAAGTGCAAAATCCATATAGATGTGTGTTGGGTCATTGCCCATTTGTGGGCTTTGAAATTTTGGGCCCAATAGGGCCAGCCCACTTCAATTAAACAACAAAAGGTGTGTGATTTGTGAAGTTGGGGGCTACCACTTTCGAAACACAAAACTAAGAGGGCAAAAGTTGCGCCAATTAGAGAAACAAAAGGGGGAGAGAGTCGTGCCGTTGTGCTGGTCCGAGAGAAAACGAAAGTAGAAAAATAAAGAGAGACAGGCGTGCTTGTGTCCGAGAAAGGGAGGAAGAAGAAGGAGGTGTAGAGTGTCTTCACATTGCTTAGCTTCCATTTGGTGAACCTTTTTTTTCATAGTCTTTAATCTCTATTTTCTTTGTTAAACCTAGATTTATTTCTAGAGGGTTTCTCTACTGTGATCCATCAATTGAGTGATGAGCTTTTGGTGGTAGCTAAAATAGGTATTATCTTGATGTTTATTGAGGAACCTCTAGTGTAGATTGCTAGGGAGAGCTTGTGTATCCACTATTTGATATAGTGGAGATTTGTTGAGGTGGCTTCTAGCGCGTGGTTTTTATGTTCATATTAGAGGGTTTTCCACGTTAAAAATTTTGGTGTCCTCTTATTGCTTTGTTGTTGTTTACTTGGATTGGTGCTTTGGTTGATTTGGCTTGTTTGGTTAATCTCATTTAGCACACAAGACATGGTTGGTTTGGTTGTTTTGATTATCTTCATATTGGGGTCATTGATTTTGGTGCATCTTTCCATGTTACTCCTCATGGTGATTTCTTTAGTTCGTACTCTTTTGGTGATTTTGGTAATGTCAAGATGGGAAGCAGTGATGCTTCAAAGATTGTGGGTGTTGGAGAGATTTTCTTGGAGACTAATCTTGGATGAAGTTAGTGCTTAGGGATGTGAGACATGTCCCAGATATCCGCCTCAATTTGATCTCTGCCGGAAAGCTAGATGATGATGGCTTTTGCCACTACTTTGGTGAAGGTAGATGGAAGCTCACCAAAGGGTCTTTGATTGTTGCAAAAAAAAAATTAAAAAATGAACACTTTATGTACATAAGTAAAATTGTGCAAGGGAGAGGCAAATGTGATTCAGAAAGGTGTCATTATTAATCTTTGGCACAAGATACTTGGCCATGCGAGGGAGAAGAGCCTGCAAGATCCTCGCCGGGAGCAATTCCTACCAAGTTTGCTAGGTACACCTCTGAAAACTTATCTTCGCTGTATTGCTGGAAAGACACATAAATTTGCATTTCATACTTATCCTCCACATAGGAAATCAAATATTATTGATTTGATTCACACTGATGTTTGTTTTATGCGAGATAAAACTCTTAGAGGTGTTGTCTATTTTGTGACATTTATTGATGACCACTCAAGGAAAGTCTGGACCACAACTCTAAAAACCAAAGATCAGGTTTTTATGTCTTTAAGGAGTTTCATGTCAAAGTTGAAAGGGAAACTAGAAAGAAGCTGAAGGCAGTTAGAGTAGACAATGGTGGTGAGTATAGAGGGCCATTTAAGAGTGTAGCAAAGATCATGGGATCAGGCTTGAGAAGACTCCAGCCAAGACACCATAGTTGAATGGTGTAGCTGAGAGAATGAACAAGACAATTGAAGAAAGGATCAGATGTAGGCTTTCACATGCTAAGCTTCTCAAGAGCTTT
Organism: Plectranthus barbatus; assembly: GCA_026898455.1. Lineage (NCBI taxonomy): Eukaryota > Viridiplantae > Streptophyta > Magnoliopsida > Lamiales > Lamiaceae > Plectranthus > Plectranthus barbatus. Next base: position 2,134 of record JAPKLW010004748.1, read on the forward strand.
TGGGAGGAGGCTATGCATACTGCAGTTGACTTGATCAACCTTTCTCCAGCTACTGCTCTAGATGGTGATGTTTCTGACAGAGTTTGGAGTGGAAAATATGTCTCATATGACTATTTGAGAGTGTTTGGCTGCAGGGATATTGTTCATGTTCCAAAAGATGAGAGATCCAAGAATGATGATAAGGCCAAAGAGTGCATCTTCTTGGATTATGGTCACGAGAAGTTCGGTTACAGGTTGTGGGATCTAGTGAACAATAAGATTGTGAGAAGTAGAGATGTGTTTCGAGAAGATCAGTTTGGTGATGACTCTGATAAAGAAGATATTTCTAGTTCCTCAACTGAGATTCTAGTCAGATTAGATCAAATACCTTCTCCCTTAGTAGGTCATGATCACGGGGGAGACATGCAACAAGAGGGGGGGTAATGATGTTGATGAGCAGCCTCCAGTTGATGATGTTGAGCCAGTTGGAGAAGAACAACCACCACGGCCACCAGGTGAGACAGTGTTGAGGAGATCTTCTCAAGAACGGCAACCTTCAAAGAGATACATACATACAATACTATTGAGTATGTGATGCTCACAGAAGGTGGAGATCCTGAAAGCTATCAGGAAGCTATTGATCATGAAGAAAATGATGAGTTGTTGAAAGCCATGCAAGATGAGATGCAGTCCTTGCATGACAACCACACCTATGAGTTGGTAAAGCTACCTAATGGCAAGAAAGCACTGAAGAATAGGCGGGTTTACAGGTTGAAGTCTTCTGAAAATAGCTCACAACCAAGGTACAAAGCAAGATTGGTTGTGAAAGGATTTATTCAAAAGAAAAGTGTTGATTTTGATGAAATCTTCTCTCTAGTTGTGAAGATGAGCTCTATTAGAGTTGTTCTTGGTTTGACAACTTGTTTGAACTTGGAGATAGAGAAGTTTGATGTTAAAACTACATTGCTTCATGGTGATTTAGATGAGGAGATCTACATGGAGTAGCCTGAAGGTTTTGAAGTCATAGGGAAAATGAACCTAGTGTGTAAGCTCAAGAAGAGCTTGTATGGGTTGAAGCAAGCTCCAAGGCAGTAGTACAAAAAGTTTGATTCATTCTTGATGGGTCAAGGGTATACCAAAACATCTTCTGATCACTGTGTGTTTGTGAAGAGATATTCTGATGATGATTATATTATTATATTGTTATGTGTTGATGACATGTTGATTGTTGGTCATGATGCTAGCATGATTGAGAAGTTGAAGTGAAATTTACGTAAGTCTTTTGCAATGAAAGACTTAGGCATGCGAAACAAATTCTTGGCATGAAGATAATCCGTGACAGGAAGAATAGGAAACTTTGGCTATCTTAGGAGCGCTATGTTGAAGTCGTGCTTGAGAGGTTCAACATGAGCAAGGCTAAGGTATCTACTTCACTTGAAGTCACTTCATACTTTCTGTTAAACAGTGTCCTACAAGTGAGAAGGATAATGAAGAGATGAGCAAAGTTCCATATGCCTCAACAGTAGGCAGTCTGACGTATGTCATGGTTTGCACGAGGCCATACATTGCTTATGCAGTTGGAGTGGTGAGTCGATTTCTCTCTAATCCTAGAAAAGAGCATTGGGTCGCAATGAAATAGATTCTCAGATACCTCAGAGACACTTCTAAGGTATGTTTACGTTTTGGTACTGGTGAACCGAATATGGTTGGATATACACATTCAGATATGGCAAGTGATGTCGATTCCAGGAAGTCCAAATTGCAAAAGTGTGTTGCTATGTCTAGTACTGAAGCTGAGTATATTGCCACCACAGAAGGTTGCAATGAAGCTCTGTGAACTTGGTCATGAGCAAGAGAAGTTGATTGTCTACAGTGACAGTCACAATGCTATTTATCTCTCTAAAAATTCAACATTTCATTCTAGATCCAATCATATTGATGTCAGGTATCATTGGATTTGTGACGAGCTTGAGAAGAAGCAATTGAGATTAGAGAAGATCCACACAAGTGAGAACTCAACAGCTATGTTTACCAAGTTTTTGACTAAGGAGAAGTTTGAGGCTTGTAAACGAGGAACGGGCTTGCTCGAACCCACAAAATGAAATATCGGGGGAGAATTATTGGGTCATTGTCCATTTGCGGGCTTTGACATTTTGGGCCCAATAGGGCCAACCCACTTCAATTAAATAACAAAAGGTGTGTGATTTGTGAAGTTGGGGGCTGCCACTTTCGAAACACAAAAACAGAGAGGGCAAAAACTGCGCCAATTAGAGAAACAAAAAGGGGAGAGAGTCGTGCCGTTGTGCTGGTGCGAGAGAAAAAGGAAAGGAAAAAAATAGAGAGAGACAGTCGTGCTTGTGTCCGAGAAAGGGAGAAAGAAGAAGTAGGTGTGGAGTGTCTTCACAATGTTTAGCTTCCATTTGGTGAACTTTTTTTTTTCTTCATAATCTCTAATCTCTATTTTATTTGTTAAACCTAAATTTATTTCTAGAGGGTTTCTCTATTGTGATCCATCAATTGAGTGATGAGTTTTTGGTGGTAGCTAAAATAGGTGTTATCTTGATGTTTATTGAGGATACTCTAGTGTGGATTGCTAGGGAGAAGCTTGTGTACCCATTATTTGATTTAGTGGAGATTTGTTGAGGTGACTTCTAGCCCGTGGTTTTTATCTTCATATTGGAGGTTTTTCCACGTCAAAAATCTTGGTGTCCTCTTATTGTTTTGTTGTTGTGTCCTTGCATTGGTGCTTTGGTTGATTTGTCATTTAGCACACAAGACATGATTGTCTTGGTTGTTTTGATTATCTCTACATTGGTGTTTATTTTCCAACAATGTGAAGATTTTCTGTGTCTTCAAGATTTGCTAAAATTTGTGTAATAATTCTTGGAACCAATTCAAGAGTTTTAAACTGATGCTCTCTCTTCAAATGTGGTTTGCAGATGCATTGAGTCTTGGAATACCGTCTTGTTGGGGTGGTGGAGCATCTAGGGACAATACGTTATATTTTATTCTACGAAAGAACTTGTGAATTGTGAGGTGAGAAGATGATTACGTATCCTTCATTTATTTGTTTTTATCTTCTCGCTACACCTGCATTGCTGAATAGTCAGCACACACAATTTTGGAATTGCATTTATCACAAAAATGTGAGTTTTTCTTTTTTCCATAAATTATACGATTATTAAGATATATAGGGGGATTTGAAGGGATGCATATTCATTATTTAATCATTCATTTCATGAAAAATAAGGAATATAAGCCAGTATTTATTGTTGGGCCACTGCAATGTGTATGGTGGGATACAATGCAATGTGTAAATGGTCATTGTAGGGACCAATTGACTTTGATGGATATATTATTAGATAGGGACATAATTTTGTAATGCAATACCAAGATTAATATTAAAAGAGTTGATTTATTTCTATCAAAAGTTTTATTTTGGGTGGAAGACAGTATTAATTTATTCTAATGACCCTAGTTTGATTCAAATGACACTCATTGCAATCGTTGATTAAACCCATTTCCAAACATGATGGATTATATTTTATGTCATTTATATATTTCAGATACAAGGATTAGTTTTTTTATAAAATAAAATACATTAATTTAAATCCCACTACAAATATTATTATAAATTCTCAATACAATTGCAATTATACTAAGGGATAATTGCTATGCTAATATAAGATTTACTTATATTTATTATTAGACCTCGTCTTTTTAAACGTTGCAACTACATTAAAAAAACATTGCCATGGTGAACAAAACAGAAATCAAAACTTTCAATTGATTTTTAAAAAAAAATAGGGAAGAGAAGAATAGAATATGTTTGGAATTAAATGGCTCATAAAACTTATTCTAACAATTAAGAACTTAAACACAATTTTTTATTTTTATTTTCTTATAAAAAAAACTCAATAAATCCAGTGGTAAACCCAAAGCTAACTATAAGACGAGAATAAGAAAGAATGGATCGATGTTAAGACCTCTTATTCAAGGGAAGGTCTCAGGTTAGGCGTGCCTAATTATTGAGGCGGGTTTTATCCATTAACACAAACCTAAACTCATTTAATATACCCTAATTGAAGATTAATAAACCCTATATGGGTGGGTGAACCCATTTAAGTATAGATAAAACCCGCCTAAACCATTTTAAGCATGCCTAACGCAAGTTTTTGCCTTTATTTAAAGATTTTATATAAGAGATGTCCAATTTTGAAAATGTAAAATTGAAATGAGGCATGTATGCGTTATTTGTTTAATAAACGCATCATAGTGTTCAATTAAAAATACAATATAAACTGTGGCTTCTTTCTCAAGTACAACCACTAACCTAAAGTATTGTAGTGGTTAACTTCTAATTATGATTAGAGCACTTGTAACATTACAAAATTCAGCTGTCACAATCCATTATACTTCAAAGATTAAATAACTCATTCCACAAAATATATGTTCAAGACTTATCGCGTGTAATAATCTATAATTTGTTTTCATTAAATAAAGTAAATTAGCGAGTGCATAAAATATCCGCAACAATTTGTGCAATCAGTTAATGTACCTAAGGGTGTAATCGAATCGAGTCGAGTAGTATCGTGCTTAAGTTTGACTTGTTTAGTTTTGAATCGAGCTTCGAGCTTTTTTATCGAATACTTTGATGTTCATGAACTTTATCAAGCTTTAGTCGAGCCTAAACAAACTTTTTAAAATTAGAATATATTAAGAATATTCATTATTATTTTGAAAGAAAAAATTAATTATTCCAAATTAATATCATATTCATACTCAAATTCTAAATTTTCTCACTATTACAAAGATTTATCATTATTGTTACTCTTAAATTATAAAAATATTATTTTTATAAAACTAATTATTTTATATTTCTTACTAATTTTAGCTAACGAGAGTCTGCTCACGAGTTGAATGTTATGATGCTCAAGTTTGATTCATTTAGTAAATGAGCTTTATTAAATGAATTCGAACGAGCTTTTATCGAATCGAGATCAGAATAACTCACGAACAGTTTGATTTATTTATAAATGTAAAACAAAAAGAAAAAGAAAAAGAAAAAAAGGGGTGATTAATAAATAATAATCGGAAAAAGAACGAGCAATGGGCCTATTAAATGGGCCCACGCCTTAACACCTCAGGCCCACTTAAAACTAACATCTGTGTATTTTTTTAAAAATAAAAATACATTATTCTCATATATTGTCAGTTTCCAAATATTTTCGTTATAACTTTTCATCTCACATTTTTATCATTAATATCAAAATATAGGTTAAGACCACTTTCTTGATTCTAGAATGATAGTTACATCTTTTATCCCATTCCTGAACTGGTGACACGTGCATTTAATTAAATAATTCTATAATTGAAAACAATTTTTCAATTTTACTTTAAAAAAATATCATTCTCAACATGAATCCTGTTTGACGAATACCCAAGTTGAGGATAAGGTAGAGAAGATTTCAACATCCATATAGCACTGTTAATTATTAGAATTTTTTTTTTTGAATGATTGTGAAGACTCAACTGATAGGGTTGTTCCTACAATTTCTACACAATATATAATTTTTTACTAAATACTTTTATTATAAAAATCTTGGATCGATTGTAATATATTCAAAATGTTACTCTTTCATTACATAACCTAATTATCTAAACAAAGGAGGTTATATATTTATTTAAAAGCAGGGACTAATATGTTTTAGATGGAAGTAATTATTAGTATTTGTGAGCAATTAATATAAATATGGAAAATGGATAATTAATTTGGAAAAAGAAAAAGAAAGAAAGAAGAAGAAGATTGGAGGGGTGAGTCGGTGGATTAAATGAGTGCGCGTATTTCCAGCTTAGAAAGTGAATGATTGAGGAGTTTGAGACCCACACACTCACCATTAATATTGGATTGAATTCAATGTGGATTTGAAAGAATTAATTAATGGCAATGGCTGTGTAAGCCATCATTCATTCATCACCACTCGTTTTTTTTCTAGTATTAATGCTGCCTGCTATTCCAAATTGCATGGCATGCCCTCTCTCATATATGGATTGGCCCCTCATTAATTCACACTCTTAATTGGATTTTATCTAAAATGCATGTGTCAACTTATTGTATATAACCTTCTCTTTGAATTATTTCAGTTCGACCATGAACCTGAGAATATATTATTATATAATGGTGAAAGTCTATTTCCTTATAAATTAGTTTTGAAAGGAGAGACGAAAATCTTTACATAGTATCAGAGTCAGGTTCGGTTCGATGTGAGACCCGATTTGTCTTGATTATAGGACTCGATTTATCCCAATGATGGGACCAATTTATCCCGATAATGAGACTTGATTTATCCCGATGATGGGATCCCCGTGAAGCTCCATGCTGTGCGTGAGTGGGGTGTGTTGAATTATCTCACATCGACCATGGACCTGGGAATATACCACTATATAATATTGAAGGTCCATCTCCTTACAAACCGATTTTATAGGGAGAATTGGAGAACTTTACACCTTCGATAATGCAATTCATCATCGATTTGCCATATAAATATATATAGAGAGAAAGAGAGGAGGGGGAGAGGCGGATTTAGGTAAGGCTAGGAGGGGCTCCAGTCTCAGCCGAAATTTTTTTCATTTTTATAGTATCGTGATCCGATAATTTATGAAATGAGAGAGGTAATAGATATGAGTGATGGTGCGTAGACTAGACCCACGACCAATATTGTTTTGATGAATTACTACTGTATCTGTATCATCTCATCTACACCTTAATTATATTCTCCTCGTATGGATTTATGGTTGGTTGGGACCTTCATTCACGATTACAAAAAAGCCCCAATTCCACCGACGTATTCTCTCTCTTATTATTATTTTTTAAATGTTTAATTTGCCCTTAATAATTCCCATTAACCTTCACAAATATATAGGATAATGTCGTCCAAAGAGTATAACTCAAACTTGATGTTTATGGATGGATATATATTGAGATAGAGATTATTTATTGATAGAGTTGAATTTCCGTTCTCAACGTGTACGTCATACTAAAAGTAGTGTATTGTTTTTTCAAAAATAAAAAAATAAAATAAAATAAAAATTGAATAGTATATGAAGATTAATGGAATCAATTAATTTTACAATTCTGATTTTGTTTTTATAATAAAATACCTTATAACTATTCAGGTGATGGAAAAAAATAGTATTGCACAAACTGACCATGTGAATTATTCTTTACTGGAAAGACACAGAATTTTATAATAAAACTTTTCACTTCCTAAGATTTATCAAGAGTTATCATTGTTGGGAAATCTCTCAAAAAATTATTTTATTATGGGATTTTATTAAAGTTAATTAGGAATGGTAATTTTAGATGAGTCACACATTATGTTCTACGTGATGTCTATTAACGCGTGGATTATTCTCTTACATTAAATAAATGATTACGAAGTATATAAAATTTTGAAACACTCTCATTCAACTCTCAAAACTTAGCCGTCGAATCCATAACCTCTCTTCAACAACAAGAACAAATTGCAAATTAACTAAGTTATCAAATTGAAGACGACCAGACATATCTACTTCATTGGAAGCGATGTGTATTCCCCTCCCCTATAATATGTAATCGTGATGCAAATAAGAGAAATTGAGTGATACCCGATAGTACCCATTTTGGGAAAGCCGAGTGCCAAAGTTTTCAACTACCGTCCATGTACGATCAATTTCAAATTTGAGAAAATTATATTTTGTAATTAATTTATTTGAGGTGTAAATGAATAATATACATAGAATTCATTGTGTGACTCATCGAAAAAAATTATTGTCTTTTTTTAAAAAATAATAACCCACGTAAATGTCATTCTAACGCTAAATAAAATTTAACGTGTGGCTCTTCAAATAAATCATCATTAGTTAGTTTAAATAAAATTCTCTAACAAAATATTTTTTTAAAATAATTCTCTTAACTAAAAGACTAGATAAATTTTAAAAAACTATTTTTTTTTTTTTGATAAAATTCCATTTTTCCACAGAAAGAAAAAAAAAAAGAAAAAAAGTGGGATACATTCATCTCATCAAGCATTTTCTCACTGCAAGTCTGCAGCAGAAGTAGCGCAGACAAATCTCTCTCTTTCTCTCTCTAATAGTGACACACTTACGCCACAAACAGTGCCTTTCTCTCTCCACCATCTCTTTATAAAGAAGCGAGTGACCTCATTAACCCACATCACACGATCCCATTTAGCAACTCCTACTTTATCAAATCCCACAACCTTAAAACAGCGCATCATTTTCCATTATGGAGAGCGCTCAACTTCACCACATGTTCAAGCCACCTGAAACTCCAAGAGAGCCCATGGAATTCCTCTCCCGCTCGTGGAGCGTCTCAGCCCTTCAAATCTCCAAAGCTCTCGCTCCACCGCCGCCACCCAAGAACAATCCTGAAAATGGCACCGCCACCGGAATCATACTAGAAGATATTTCTGCTGAGCTGGACTCCGCCGCCGCCGTTTCTGGAAACCCTTTCTCATTTGCTTCTTCTGAGACGTCTCTGCTCGTTATGGAACGTATCATGTCACACTCTGTGAGTAAAAATTCAATCTTTTGTTCCAACTTTTGTGTGTGTGTGGATTAAGTTTGAAAACTAATTGACTTGGACTTTAATAATTCTTTCTTTTTGTCCATATCCTATCTCAACTGATCTGTAATCTTGGATTTATCTTCTAAATCTTGGAGTTTTATAATCTCTTTTTTGTTTCTTCTGTCAACATTTTTTTCCAAAAATAAGCCAACTGTTATATCCGTTTCTTGCAAGAATTCTTTAATTTAAATTTAGTATTGGCCCCTTGCGCTCAGTCACTCGCATATCCACGTGAATATGTTGAATGGATACGAACACAAATCGGTCAAATTCACTTGATGCAGCATGGCACTGTCTATCTTGAAATAGTCAGTTGATGACTTGATGTTGTTGTACTACATGTGCAGCAGGAGGTATCACCCCGGGCTTCAGGAAGGCTATCCCACAGTGGGCCTCTCAATGGTGGTTCTGTCTCTGATAGTCCTCCAGTCTCTCCCTCTGAAATGGATGACCTTAAGGTCTGTTCATTTTCCCTTCAGATTTTCTTGCGTTTCTGTTTGTTTCTTGCTTTAGCATCTTCATTTTCTTGCACATGCTTTTATTTACTGACCCAATTTAGTTACAACTCAATTATGTTTTTGGGGTTGGTGCTTTTTTTGTCTGCCTTGTGATAAATCTGTTCGCACAAAACACAAGTTCTGGAGAGAGAGAGAGAGAGAGAACATATTTCAGCTTTCTCTTCAACCAACAACATGCTGAAACTGTTAAGAAAGTACCAGACTGAGACCACCGATATCAGTTCATCGGTTAAATTATTTTTATATTCTTGCATTAGCTGCTATAAATGTTGAAGAATATTTGGGGGATCTGAAATATTTATTTCTTAATCCTTTTTTCCTGAGACAGTATAGTATTTGACAGTCATGAATAGGCATAAATGTAACAGCTTTGCATTTGATTTGTCTGGCAATAATGGAATGTAACGTATTTATGATGTGGGACACTAAAGCCATCTCGAGTTGTGGTTCATGTTGATTTCTTAAAAAACGAACCCATTCAGACTAGGTCAATTCATTTATGTCTCTTTCTTGGTGGGCTCTGCTGTAATAATAGTCTCATCAAAAGCCTCAAGTTAGCTCTATAGTAATCAAGAATTTAGTGAATTAATATTGACATAAGTTTATGAATGCAGTACTGTCGGTTGAATGATCCGATCAGCAGCAGCAGCAGCCAGATCAAGGGCTCCGTTTTCGGTGGGACGGCTGTGGGGGGAAGGAAAACTGTGGGGAGGTGGTTGAAGGATAGGAAAGAGAAGAAGAAAGAGGACGTGAGGGCACAGAATGCACAGCTTCATGCTGCCATTTCTGTTGCTGGTGTAGCAGCAGCGATAGCTGCTATTGCTGCTGCTACAGCTGCGTCGTCTGGAGCTGGGAAGGATGAGCAGATGGCCAAAACCGACATGGCGGTGGCATCGGCTGCAACGCTGGTGGCTGCACAATGTGTTGAAGCTGCTGAGGCCATGGGGGCCGAGCGCGAGCTCCTGGCCTCAGTAGTCAGCTCTGCTGTCAACGTCCAGTCGCCTGGCGACATTATGACTTTGACAGCAGCTGCAGCTACTGGTAAGTAACATATTGCAAGATTCAGACAAGGTTGCTGTTTTCTTTTTTCTTTAAAACTTTTGCTGTGTTTTATAGCTTTACGCGGAGCAGCGACGTTGAAGGCGAGGGCTCTGAAAGAGGTATGGAACATCGCGTCGGTGATCCCCGTGGACAAGGTGATGGGAGTGCCTAATGGTGGAAACAGTGGTAGTTCGAATGGAAGCCATAGTGGTGAGCTTGTAGCTGAAGAAAACTTCCTTGGGATTTGCAGTAGGGAGTTGCTTGCTAGAGGTGGTGAGCTCTTGAAACGAACTCGAAAGGGTAACTTCGATCTCCCCTCTCTCTTCATTTTGTGTTATTTGATCTGTGTAAAGACAAGAACTTTGTTTAGGACAACATTTTTTGATGATTGTAAGAAAATTTTCAGTGTTGTTAACAGTGCAATCCGTATGTTGAATGCAGGTGATCTTCATTGGAAAATAGTGTCCGTATACATTAACAGAATGGGTCAGGTGAGCCTTTTCTACTCCATGATTGAACTATCAAAACTCTTTGCCTCGGATATTATACTCGACTTTAACGTCAAATCCACATCAACACAAAGCTAAAGCTGCTGGCAACAATACAAAATGTTGATTTGCTTTATTTCACTTTCTATCCTGTGATCTAAAACAGAGTTTTTGTTTCACATTTGACAGGTTATGCTAAAGATGAAGAGCAGACATGTAGCTGGGACAGTCACAAAAAAGAAAAAGAGTAAGCCTTTAATTATTTTGCTTGTGTCTTTTTTTCTTTTTTTTTTTCCTTTTCCTCTGATGATTTGGAGCAGAATTGGAGGTGGTGGGCTTGCTTCCATTTGGGGATTAGAGAAAGTTGTGTTGAAATATGATAAAAATAAAGTTGCCATCTTTCCCTTTTCATTTATATATCTTGTTTTCTTTTGAGCAATCTCACAGATATAGTACTGGAGGTGATGAAGGACATTCCGGCTTGGCCGGGCCGCCACCTCCTCGAGGGCGGTGGGGACCGGCGGTACTTTGCATTGAAGACCGTGTCACGTGGGGTCGTCGAGTTCGAGTGCCGGAGCCAAAGAGAGTATGATATATGGACCCAGGGAGTCACAAGATTACTCTCAATTGCAGCAGATAAGAACAGGCCTAAGATCTGATGTTAGTTAATTCTAATGTAAAAACTTGAAGTTTGGCTGGTGGCTTGGTGTTGTTTTTACTTTTTATCCTTTACCTAAGTCCAATGTATAAAATGAAGGTAAAGTTATTCTGAATGGGATCATTTTGTGAAAGGGTAAAAGGAAAAGTGAAATGGGGTAAAGCTAGAAAACCATGTGATGATCTTTTGTGGGAAAGGAAAGGGGGTATCTTGGACTAGGCTTGGTCAAAAAAGAATGGGAGAATCCCAATTTTTCTTTTTTTTTTTTTTCCTTTCTTTTTGAGTTTTGATATTATTTTATTGCAGGTTATGTTGATTTGGGACTTTGGATTTGCTCACTCTAGTTAGTGTTTGGGGCATAGTTTAAGGTTTGTGATTAATTAGGCTGTAATTACCACCTTTCTGTATTATCATTTTCTGTAAAATCTATATCTACGGTTGTAAATGAATTGAGTCGAGTCTAATATGTTATATATGTTTCTAATATATTCCAATGTCTGTAGGAGAAAGCAAACACACCTTCCACACATAAAACACTCTGGTGTAAGAAATCATGTTCTTGAACTAAAAGCTACTAATAAAAGAGACAACACTTTTTCAACCCCTCTTTTCTTCAGTCTTCAACTTGAATATAATCAATCATCTCCAAAAATTGCAAGAATGTAGAGGAAGAGGTTGACTATGTCCATGTAAAGGCAACATGCTGCATCAATGTACTGGTCATAGCTGAAACGCTTGATCAAGTTATCAGTGTCGTAGATGATGAAACCCGAGAACACGAGCGCCCCGACACACCCGATCACCTGCTCCCCGAGTTTTCCCAGAGGGAAAATGATCTGTGCAGCAGCAGCAGAAGATCAGAAACACAGTGTGCATCAGATGCAGTGCAGCTTGTATATATAAGCATGCCTTTTACATGCATGCTGTGAGTGTGAGACCATAACTAGGAAATCGACTCGTATATATTGAATGATTATGAGTATATAAGAGCTTAAACTCACTCGAATGAGGCCAAAAGCGATGAGAAGTAAGAGAGCACAGAAGAGGAAAGGCCCCAAGAAGCTGAAGTCGGCGCCTCGTTTAGCAGCAACGAATGTGAACACGGTGAGGCCAACAGTTATGAGTAGAGTGAGGCCAGCAGCAAGAACGACTGCATCACCTGCATCACAATTCAGAATTCTAGTTAGCATTTTGACAGCAGTGTCTTGTGCTATTTTTTGAGAATCAGATCATATGGTTTTTTCTCTGATAAATTCTTGAATCTTAAGCTGTAGTGTATACCTTCTCTTTGAGCCGAACAAGCCCCGACCATAAATGCCATCACGAACGTGAAGAGAAACAACACAATGTAGTTCCACGGATGTTTCTGACTTATGCAACCCATAATCAAGCACACTGCATGGATTCAAACCACACATTTCATCTAGAAAATTTACTAGAGAATAAATGGAACTCCTCTTTTTGAAACAAATTAAGCATTTCCCCTAGAATAATTGCATACATGCATATTCTTGCAAATGGCCAATCTAATTCTAAAACCGATCAAGACAACGCAGAGGCACTTCAACATAAGATTAAAATATAAAACGAGAAAATAGAAATTAAAGACGGAAAACTCAGCAGACATCACAGTGTAAGTTTGTCATTCAAGAATCCAATCAAAACTCTTACAACAACCACCTAAATTTAGGAATGTCAAGAAATATTAATCACACATGTTAATGCAAAGAGCATGCATGCTATTGCTACCCAAAATCCACAACTAGAAAATCAAGAACTGCGTAAAAGCACGAACAGCTAAGAAAAACATGCATGATCAAATGAAATGTAAGAACTCTCACATATAACGGTAAGAACCATGGCAGCAATCATGGCATAAAAGCCATTGGGGGTACGTAGGAAATGTCGAACAGCAGGATCAAAAGTCATTTCAATAGCAATCCCAAAAGTGATGACCAACTGCACGCATAGTATGGAATAAACTTTACGGATGAAGCCCCATCGAAGCTGCGGGTTTTCCTGCATGCCCGGGTACAGCTGCCCATTGCCCATCTCAATATCTACATTATTCTTATTTGAATAGAATGCCATTGTTTTGAATCTCTAGCTAGCTATATATGAATATGATCAACCAGAAAATCCAAGTTTCTCTTTCTTTTTTTTCTCTTCGAAAAAGAAACTTTGGTGTATGTGATTTTCTTGAGGGTTGATCAAATTTTTTCGTGCGGGGATTTGTGTCTATATATTTTGATTTGTAGGGAAGAAGATGAAGGGAGGGAGAAGATCGTGTGGTGGGAGAGTTTTTGAGACCGAAATATTAGGAGGATATTTGAGGTGGTCGGTACAAAGAATGTCAATTGCATGAATTCATCGTTTACTTTTGAGGTTAATTTTGGTTGAAAATTTTTTTGATAAAAAATTATATAATTCTATGCAATTTTCTTCACAAACATCTTAGGGTGTTATCATAATTTATATCTCACAAATATGAATGAAATAAATTTAAAACATAACTATAATTAGAGATGTCAATTTGGTCTGAAGCTCGCAGGTTGCCCCGATTAATCCGAGCTAAAATTCGAGTTAGAGTTGATATTTTTTAGCTCAAAGATCTTTTTTACCGAATAACCCGAGCCCCAATAGGGTTGAGCCCAAATATCGACGAATTGGTTAGATTAACCCAATTAATCCTTTGTTAGTATTTTTCATCATAATTATATTACCAAAACTTACTTATATTATTCAATATCACATTTCTGGATTAAGTTTGAAATTTAATAATATAAATAGTTTATAATAGATAATTAGATCCTTAAAAACTGTTTAATCATGAAATTAAAATGTATGTAAATATTGATAAATAATAAAATAATATATTTGTTTGTCCTGATATCAGAGTTGTAATGCACACCAGAAATTTTAATTTACCCGCACTTATCCAAAATAGTTATTTTGTACCAGTTTGGTTTGTCAAACACTTAGCTTTTGAGATAATGATTAATCCGTTTCAAGATATATGTCAACACTTGAATGTTGAGTTTCAAGATAGGAAACTGATAATAGGAAACCAAAAACAAAAAAGGTTTATAGTGGTTCGGACACAATAGTCCTACGTCCACTCTTCAGACAAAGTCTGTAAATCCACTAAGTGTTGGATTACAGGGTGCTCCCATGATCAATCACTAGCTGGTGAATGTCTCGTCCACCAGTTCACTAGTTTACTCGCCCGGTCCTCTGTCGTACTTCACTTCTCAGCTTCTTGGAGTGTGGGTGCACCACGTAGCCTTCTAGCCGGAATTAGGTTTTTAGAGTTCTCCTCGGAACTGACGGTCTTGACTGTTGTATTCTTTCGTGGAGAGAAAGAGCACCAAATAAACTTAAGAACAGAATGTTCTGAATCTCGTGTTCATGAAGTGACACACGATAAGCTTGTGAAAAGCCTCGAACGGTTGAGTATGAAATTTGGCAAAGTTTTGACTCACTTGAAAGTTTGATGTTTGGTGTTCGGGGTGTAACGTAATCTCTTGGAGTCCTCGGCTATTTATAGTTGAGGATCCAGAGATTTGAATTTAGAGTCATTTAGAAACAATCGGGTGTGTCCAATCTGATGTTTCTATCCTCTGCGGCAGTAAAGTGCTTTTCTAGGAATCCTGTACCTGCTTTCACTTTTTCTGACTTCGAATATTGACTATTCATCTTTATGTCAGAACGACACTTTAATTAGTCCAAGAAATCAAGACTGAAGTCTTGAGTTTTCAAACTTTAAGGAATCTACAATCCTTAAGTCTAAACTTGTCAGTACTATTCCTTAGATGAATCTTTTTGCCTTTGTGCGCGGGGATTATAACTAAAAAGTTCATGCTGATGTCGTTAATCTGGCAAGTCCATGCTGGCTGACGTCACTAGTCTGAACGCTGATCCCTAGATTGACAAGTTTGATATTTGAGATTGGTGAGTTCCAGATTGATTAGTTCCAGACTGATGAGTTTCATACTGATAAATTCTCCAAACTTGTCAGTGTAAAATTGATCAGTTCCATACTGATCTTTAGTTTGTCCGAGTCCTTAGCGCATCCACAGACTGAAGAATCAGTCTGTCTTCGATCAACTCCAATTACAACTTGATTAAAGACCTTACAAAACTTTACATTCATGAACAGAAACTGGGGCTAATCTAGAGACTCTCCTAGACTGATTTTGACCCGCCAAAACATAACAAAAATAAGGATAAAGAAATTTCTAACAACCAAATTTCCTAACAATATTCTTAGTATTTAATATATAAATATTGTGATTTACTTTGAAATTATTAATGATAAAACAAATATTTTTATAGTGAACAAATATTTAATAACATAAGAAGATATTATAAATAAATAATAATTCATAAATTCTTCCTTCCCATGGACTAGCCCAATAACCATTGAGTTAGGATTAGAGTCAAGGTTCTTTAGCCCAAATAAATTTTAGTCCGATTGACATCCCTAACTATAGCATAATATATATAAAATAAAAGATAACAACTTTTACCGATTCAATCCTTCATTCTTTAACGATGTTTTACTTGGTATTTCACTATATATTGTGATTATGAGTTTTAATCAATGTTATTACGAAAAAAAGTAAAAATTAAAATTTTATAAGAACATAAATTATAATTATAAATTAATAAATTTTAATAATCATCATTCAATTATAAGTCAAAAGTTAATTATTAAAAAATATTATATATTTTAATTAAGTCATGTGATGATCTATACGGTTAAATTTATGAAATCAGTCTAGCTAAATCATAATAAACTAAAATTATAAAAAATATTAAATAAATTAAATAATAATTTTAATAATAGAACATAAAAAATAAACAAAAGATCTCATGTATTTTCCGAACGTCGGTATCTTAGGTAGAACTATATACTATTCTCTATGCCCCACGTTAATTATCACCTGCATTTATTAATTGATCAAATAAGTCTCATATAACTATTCCCCAAACGAAACCAATGCAAGTCATAAAATTACAACAATAATATAATCATATCCCCGTAAAATATTTAAAAACCTAAACATTAATAAATATAAAAAGATTATATATAATTAAACTAGTTTATTCCTAATCAAAGCAAGAAAAGCTTTGGGGCCAGCTCCATGTTACAAAATGTCACACACATATAGTCAAATTTTGCATATCTAATATCGTCATAAAAAAACCCTATTGGTGGATGCATGCATGTGATTCAAGAAACTTAAACATCTCATCTGTTTCCCATCATTCAAATTTCAACAGAAAAATAATAATAAATCAAATTTCAAGTCTGACCACTGAACAGTCTGTTATCTCAAATACTGTATCTATACATTATATATCTATCTAGAAAAATCAATAATAATCTTCCCAGACAGTACAAAATGTACATATATATATTTTTTAACCTAAATGGCTAATTTAAAGAATCTATGTCAAGGCATGAAAAGCTTGTCTTTGCATTTGCATCTCCACGCCTCTGGATAATACTCCAATTTCATACTGAACCCGGGATGAAACGGCACGTGAACCGGCTCACACGGCGTGCACCGCCCGCAACTGGATATGCAAGACGGCGGCGACGAACCCGGCCCGCGCAGTCTCCGCCGTGGAAGAGCTTGCTCCTCCTCTGCCTCATCCCTCGTCACCCTTCCTCCAACACCTACTAGAATGTACAAACACAAAACAAGCTGAGTTAACTATATTTGGTAAATTCTCTTAAAATTAAACTGCAGTAGTGTTAACTATCCCATATCGACTAGAGACTGATGTATACCACCTTATAATGATGAAAGACCTGTTTCCTTATAAACCAGTTTTGTAGGGAGAAATGAGATCTTAACGAACAGTGAGAAATTTCACCCATGTATATATACACTTACTTAAATGGCGAGATGGATTGATGCTGAATGCTGGGGTCGATGCAAGGGCCAATGCCGTCACGGCAGCAAAGAGGATCAAATTGCGGCGGAGGTGACGCAGCGTGCCCATCGCCGGCGGAATATCGAGAAGAAAATTGATCGGAGATGAAGAGAGAAAATGAGTGTGAACGTTTTTGTGTGTTGCTGAATGATTTATATTATTGCTTATGCAAGCGTGTGTGCTAGTCCAAGTCAAAGAGACATGACTTTTTGTGTGTGTGAAAATGGAATTATTGTGTGTGATTGAATTTTAGTGTTTGGAATTTGAAATAGAATTGGTGGTGTGCTGATTTTTAACTTTTTTTTTTAAAAAAAATAAATAAATGTATTCAATTAAAAGTTTTTATGCGAAAGTTGTAGCTAGCAATATTATTATTGTAATTTCACGATAACTTTATTCTATAATTTATAATAATTCACACTTTATAATTAATGTATTTCATTGCTGTAACGCCCCCATCTGACCTTCCGTTATGGAGCCGCGTTACATTGATGTTTCAGGTTTTCGAAGCGGAAGATAAATAATAACAGTTTGAAAAGCAAACATAAACTGCATTAAAACAAGGTAAATACAAATACTGAGTCATAGTTTGAGTTTTGGAAACAGTCTAACAATTCAAAAGGAAGGTTTAAAGTCAGAGCGTGTAGCAACGGTGTGTGAACGTGATGGTGGCATATATATGAAGATATATGCCACAGGATCTAAATACAAAACCAAAAACAAAAGACCACGCCCAGCTTACAGTCGCCACGTCCATCCTCTGCCGCTAACCTGCACAATTTAGAAAGATTGCGAGGGGCTGAGTACTTTCGTACCCAATGGAAAACAATGCCCGAAAACATACAATATATACACATGCTATGCACACACACAGCTAAACACGGGGTTTTGTTGAAAGAAACCGTGCTAGCTAAATCATTTTACTCACGCACACATTTTAGTGTTTGTCATACTGTTCGGTTTTGTAACTAGAAGTTGGCCGGCTTCTTAGTTACGATGATTAGTAAGGAATTATGCAATTCTACCTACTATCATCTAAGTGCACTAGTCTCAGAAATCCTGTTTGAGACCCGATCGTTTATGAATCATGAACTTTCACAGATATCTCATCATCATAATCTTCACATCAATACAAGAACTCCATACCATATCAAATTCCCCTTATATCTTCTATCCCAATCATGTGGCGTCGCTACCCCACACTACTAATGAATTCTAGCTCAGTTATCATGCTGGTTCCAAATTCATTATTATACTCTCTGTCGTCGGGAAACCGACAGAGGACAGATATGACAACACAAAAGTATTTGCATAGCACATTAGTTAAAACAAAACATTTTATTCACACGCATTTTTGAAAATAAAACACATTTGGGATTTTTATAGGTTTGAAATAGTTTCCCACCTCGAGGGTCTTGGTCTTATTTCAGATGCTTGAGCTTTAACGGTTCTTGCCTTCAGTTTCCTACAATTAAACATGGTGCCCAATTAGGATAATCGATCTAGGACAACGGTAAACCTCAACTAATTTCAAGAATTGATTCACCATCAAACTTAAGTTCCACATGTTTTCCATAATTTCCTTTCGATCCAAATCATCAATATCCATGCATGTTTTACACCCAACATGCTCCCATAATCATATATTTAACTCAAAAATTCCCAATCAACATTTCACATGTTTTACTCTTCTATATAACATGTTTTCCCCTTCCTTATTCAAGATAAAATTTAATTCCAACTCTAGATTATAACAATCTACACCTTAAACATGATAGACATGCTTGAATAAATGCATATCAAACTTAGAAATCGAGGATAACTTGAATCGAATCGGGGCAAACACGAAAAACCTAATTTTTTCTTCTCTGCCCAGCCATATCGACCTGAAACAGGGGGTATATCGACCCCTGCAGGTCGATATGACCTCCCCTGTAGGTCGATATGACCTTCCCCGCCGGCAGCCGCGATTGCCGGCATGCAACTCAACATTTCTCAAGATTTAACCACCCAAATTGACATGCAAACACATCTACATGCTCCCTAGACATCCTAGAACTCGAATCTACCCACAAATCGCGGAAAAAAGACGAAAAAGAAGGACATAAATTTACCTCGCCGGAATAAATGGTGGTGACGGCGGCGGTGAGCTCCTCCGGCGTCTAAACTCTCGTTTCTTGGTCTTAAAATGTTCCTAGGAATGTCAGGAATGCAATGAAACAAGGATTAGCTCATGAGATCTTGGTTAAAATCGACTTTCAAACATAAAATTTCAAAAACCCACCTCAACTCCGGCGAAACTTCTCTCTAAAATATCTCCCTCATTTCTCCACCTCTCGGGCTCTACCACCACTCAAATCGAAGCTCTTGAAGAGATCTTCGCAATGGACTTGGTTTCACGTCGATCGGAGGTCGGACGCGGCCGGAATCAGCGTCGGAAGTTGACTGACGAGGGTGGTGGAAGTTTTTCTTGTTTTTCACTCCCTTCTTCTCTCTTCTCACTCTCAGCTCGGCTTTGTCTCTCTCTCACTCTAATTTGCACGATTTTGAACACTTAAGGGAGTGGAAATAATGACATGTCTACACTCAAATCCCAACTTATACTATTAATTCCTCATATTGCAACATAAGGTCCCCACTATGAATAAATTCCAAATAATACCTCCAATTAAATTCCAAAATGGCATGGATAACACTTCCCAACATAATACATCCAAGAAATCATGCACATACTTCCAATATATCAATTCCCATGATAAACCTTAGCTTTAAGCTTTAATTTCAACCTATATTCCATAATTTTCCAACATTGGTTTATACAAATTAAATAAAAATTGAGGGTGTTACATCCCCTCACCCTTATAAAAATTTTCGTCCCGAAAATTTACATTGCTACAAAAAGCTCGGGGTATCTCTCTTTCATCTTGTCCTCTAACTCCCAAGTCGCTTCTTCTTGCCCATGATGGCTCCATATTACTTTGACAAACGGTATCGACTTGTTACGGAGCTCTTGAATCTTCCGGTCTATTATGGCTTCGGGTTTCTCCTCGTACTTCAAACTCGGGTCCAAGGCTACTTCTTCTTGCCTGATTACGTGCTTAGGATCGTACACGTATTTTCTCAACTGAGACACATGGAACACGTTATGAATGTTACCCATGCTTGGGGGTAACGCCAATCGATACGCCACTGGTCCAATGCGCTCCAAAACCTCGTAGGGTCCCAAGTAACGTGGTCTCAGCTTGCCCTTCATACCAAAACGTACTATTCCTCTTGAAGGCGAAACTTTGAGAAACACCTTGTCTCCAATCTCAAATTTTAATTCAGCTCTTCTCGAATCGGCATAAGATTTCTGTCTGCTCTGCGCTTCCCGAATTCTCTCTCTGATCTGTCGGACTATTTTAATCATTTCTGCGATTGCGTCCTGTCCAACTACTTTCCTCTCTCCCACTTCATCCCAGTACAAGGGTGATCTGCACTTCTTCCCGTACAAAGCCTCGTAAGGAGCCATTCCAATCGTTGCCTGATAACTGTTATTATATGCAAACTCGATCAAAGGCAAGATCGGCTCCCAACTACTCCCTCTATCAAGTACCACTGCTCTTAGCATATCCTCGAGGGTTTGGATGGTCCTCTCAGACTGACCATCTGATTGTGGGTGAAACGCCGTACTAAAATTTAGGCGAGTCCCCAACTCTTGTTGCAAGCTCAACCAAAAACGAGACGTAAACTTCGCATCTCGGTCAGATGTTATTGATTTTGGCACTCCGTGCAATCTGACTATTTCTCGGACATAAATCTGAGCTAGCTTGTCCGACCCATAATTCACTTTAACTGGCAAGAAGTGAGCACTCTTCGTTAGACGATCCACTATTACCCATATTACCGTATTCCCCTTCTGTGACCTCGGCAACCCTGTCACGAAATCCATGGTAATATGTTCCCATTTCCACTCAGGGATGTCTAACGGCTGCAATTTCCCGTACGGCCGTTGATGTAGCGCCTTCACTTGCTGACAAATCAGACATTTCTCTACATATATGGCTACATCCTTCTTCATACCGTCCCACCAGTACTTGGTTTTCAAATCTTGGTACATTTTAGTACTTCCCGGGTGAGCGGTATACGGCGTATCATGTGCCTCACTTAGAATCTCATTCCTCAACTCTTCATTATTCGGCACCAAAATTCGGTCTCTAAACAATAGCGCGTTGTCCGGCGCCTCACGATACTCACTAACTGGCTTGACCTTAAGCTTTTGCCTTATCTTCTCTATCTCCGCATCTTCTTTCTGAGCTTCCACCAACCTCTCTCTTAGATCTGACACAACTGATATGGCTGCCAATTCGCTTCGCTTCCTCTCGGAAGATGAGATTACTTCCAAGCTAAGCCTCTCAAATTCTCTTATCAAATTGCTCTCTCTCGTGAGCATGCAGTCTAACTGAGCTTCCCCCTTTCTACTCAGAGCATCTGCGACTGAGTTAGCCTTACCCGGGTGATAGTTAATCGTCAGGTCATAGTCATTGACTAACTCTAACCACCTTCTCTGCCTCATATTCAGGTTCTTCTGTTCAAAGAAATATTTCAAGCTTTTGTGATCCGTGAATATGGCACACTTCACTCCATACAGGTAATGCCTCCAAATCTTTAAAGCATGGATCACCGCTGCCAACTCCAGATCATGAGTCGGATAATTCAGTTCATGCGGCCTCAATTGCCTGGAAGCATAAGCTATCACCTTTCCTTCCTGCATTAGTACACAACCCAATCCATTCTTGGACGCGTCGGTGTAAACCTCAAAATTCTTATCAGGATCTGGCACTGCTAAGACTGGTGCTGTTGTCAGCAGTTCTTTCAACTTCTGAAAGCTTGCCTCGCATTCTTCCGTCCATTCAAATTTCACACCCTTCTGGAGTAACTGAGTCATTGGCTTCGCAATCTTAGAGAAGCCCTCTATGAATCTTCGATAATAACCTGCCAAACCCAGAAAACTGCGAATCTCATTCGGCGTCTTCGGCGAATTCCAATCCATCACTGTCTGAATCTTCGCTGGATCCACCTTAATTCCATCGGCAGACACAATGTGACCTAGGAATGTCACCTCTCTTAGCCAGAACTCACACTTACTAAACTTCGCGTAAAGCTTCTCATCCCTTAGGGCCTGCAATACGGTTCTCAAGTGCTGCTCATGCTCGGCTTCACTCTTCGAGTATATAAGAATATCATCTATAAACACCAGTACAAAATTGTCCAAGTACGGGTGAAATACTCGGTTCATTAAATCCATGAACACAGCCGGAGCATTCGTGAGTCCAAACGGCATAACTACAAACTCGTAGTGGCCGTATCTTGTCCTGAAAGCTGTCTTCGGAATGTCTTCCTTCCGAATCCTCAGCTGATGATACCCTGATCGCAGATCGATCTTAGAAAACACCTTCGCTCCCTTAAGCTGATCGAAGAGATCGTCGATTCTCGGCAGCGGGTATTTGTTCTTCAATGTCAGCTTATTAAGTTC
>JAPKLW010004749.1:0-24903 GCA_026898455.1 Plectranthus barbatus
ACCCACATCTCTGATGCCCTGTATCCCATAATGGTCCGGGTGGAGGCAGCGTCGAGGTGCCATAAAGACCTACGAAAGAAAACTAAGCATCAAACCACAAGAACATTGAATAGAATGCATACAAACACAATTTTAACTTAACCAAAACGAATAAAAGAAGATTGACCCCAAAATTCAACAAGATAATGGTGCACTCAATTGCTCCCCATGCTAATCGAAGGCAAAGAGACCCAACAAACCATCATTCAACTCCATAATTCAACATCAACATCACCCATAATGAAGTCATGCCATAAATGATAAACACCCAAGTCCCCCAAACTAGAATATAATCCGCAATTACAAGAATCAATGTAACAATAACATGCAAATATCAAAAGAAACGTACGAATGCCCAAAATTACTCCCAAAAGAATTCATAGAAGCAATGTCAATTCATCCCACAAGTGGCTAGAAATTCCATCGACAATAATTTAAGGCAAAATTCAAAACAAATGCAATGTAATAGATAGAATGTAAATACAACTAAATATGCACCCTAACAACGATAATAAACATGAGAAACGATGAGAAATTACCTGAAAATCGACGAAAATTGAAAGAAAGGTGGAAAACCTAGGATTTGGGGATTTGCAACTCCTTGGGCGAAATCGGCCAATCCACTCGGATAGGACTCTTTCAAATGTGATGGGTAAGTAGTGTGCAAGAGGAATTTGAGTGATATTGAGAAGTGAGTTCGAATTTGTAGAGAGAAGATTCGTGTGTGGGGAGTGTTGGTGAAGAGAGGGTGAAAATGTGAGAAAACCCGTTGAAAACCCGTTTAAATAACGAACTCGGCGACCCAAATACCCGATCGGCGATCGCCGAGTCTGTGGTTGGGTCGCCGAGTTTGGGCCGAAAGAAAATAGAGAAAAATACGAACTTGGCGACCCAACCAGCAACATTGGCAATCGCCGATGTTGATTTTGGGTCTCCGTTTTTTTGTCGTACCTGCCCAGTTTTTACGTATAATTTGGCGATCCAACATCCCGATCGGCGATCACCGATCATGGATGTTGGGTCGCCGATTTCATATTCCGCGGCACCTTTTCGCGTTTTGATCTCCTTTCCTGCACCCAATGAACTCAACTACTAAAAGTGAACGTAAACTATGGAAAATGGGGTAAACCAACTTAAAACAGCAACAAAACAAAGTAATTAACAACGATACTGACTCCAAATTGAATAAAACTGTAACGAAATCAGAAATAGGTTGGGTTGCCTCCCAACAAGCGCTTTATTTACTGTCTGTAGCAAGACAACTCAAAGACACTTTTAAGAATCAGAGAGATAAAGATTGCAGACGATCAACACTGATTCCGATTGCAAATAAGTTTTCACCATATGACCATTAACAGTGAAATGTTTGTCATTAGGTCCTATCAAGTCTAGTGTGCCATTAGCATTAACTTTTTCAATAATATAGGGACCAGACCATCTAGGCTTGAGTTTACCAGGAAATAACCGAAGTCGAGCATTAAAGACAAGTACCTGATCTCCCGGATTGAAACTGCGGCTGCGAATACGCCGGTCGTGAAACCTCTTGGCGCGCTCCTTGTACAGTTTGGAGCTCTCATATGCCTCAGCCCAGAACTCCTCCAAATCTGTCAATTGTAGACATCTCTGCTCAGATGCAGTCTTCAAGTCCCAATTGATTCTCTTCACTGCCCAGTACGCCTTATGCTCTAATTCCACTGGTAAGTGGCATGCCTTTCCAAATACCAGTTGGTAAGGCGACATACCAATTGGGGTCTTGAATGCGGTCCTGTATGCCCACAGAGCATCATCCAGACGAGTGGCCCAATCTTTCCTAGCAACCACAGATTTCTCTTGGATCTGCTTTATCTCCCTGTTTGCCAGTTCAACTTGCCCGTTGGCCTGGGGGTGATATGGAGATGTGACTTTATGATGAACTCCATACTTTGCCAGTAAACTCCCCAGCCATCTGTTTTTAAAATGTGACCCTCCATCACTCAATAGTGCGCGCGGTGCTCCAAAATGGGTCAAGATATTTTTCTGCAAGAACTTCAGCACCACCTTGGAATCGTTAGTCACAGTGGGGATAGCCTCTACCCACCGGGTCACATAATCCACAGCTAGCAGGATGTACTGATATCCATGGGACATAGGGAATGGTCCCATGAAATCAATACCCCACACATCGAACGGCTCTATCTCCAGCATGAACTTCTGTGGCATCTCATCCCTCTTTGAGATGCCCCCCGTCCTCTGACATCTATCACAGCTGGCCACAAATCTCTGACAGTCGCGATAAATAGTAGGCCAGTAAAATCCACTGGTGAGGATTTTTACGGCCGTCCTATTCGCTGCACAGTGGCCTCCTTAGGGGGATAAATGGCATTCCTCCATTATCTTTTCTCGCTCCTGCGCCCCAATGCATCGCCGGATCACCATATCAGCACATCAGCGGTAGAGGAATGGCTCGTCCCAGTAGTAAAATTTGCAGTCATGAAGAAATTTCCTCTTCTGATGGGACGTCAGATCAGGTGGCAAGACACCTGCAACCAAAAAATTCACAAGATCCATATACCATGGATCTATTTCCTCCACAGCAAGCAGCTGCTCATCTGGAAACACCTCAGTAATCCGGATCTTTGGGTCATCTCCCTCTACCGAATTTTTCAGTCTTGACAGGTGGTTTGCAACCACATTCTCACAGCCTCTCCGGTCTTTAATCTCCATGTCGAATTCCTACAACAGTAAAATCCACCGGATCAGCCTCGACTTTGCCTCCTTCTTCGCGAACAGGTACCGGATCGCAGCATGATCCGTGTACACCACCGTCTTTGCCCCAACCAGGTATGCCCGAAACTTGTCAAATGCGAAGACCACAGCCAATAGCTCTTTCTTAGTAGTAGTGTAGTTCACTTGAGCTTCATCCAAAGTCTTGTTGGCATAGTGAATTACTCAAAAAATCTTGTTCTTTGTCTGCCCCAGAGCAGCTCCAACTGCTGAATCACTGGCATCGCACATCAAGACGAATGGCTCTGACCAGTCTGCTGAAATGAGAACTGGAGCAGTTGTCAGGGCCAACTTCAGTTTCTCGAAAGCCTGCAGACAATTTTCATCAAAAGCAAACTTGGCATCTCTCATAAGTAAAGCACTAAGAGGTTTAGAGATTTTTGAAAACTCCCTGATAAACCTCCGGTAGAAGCCTGCATGCCCCAGAAAGCTTCTTACTGACTTCTCATTGGTGGGCGGTGGTAGCTTTGAAATCGCCACAATTTTGGCTCGATCCACCTCTAAACCTGCAGCAGAAACTTTGTGGCCAAGAACAATACCCTCTCTTACCATAAAATGACATTTTACCAATTTAAAACAAGGTTAGTTTCTTGGCAACGCTGCAAAACAGTGGTCAGGTTTTCTAAACAATTATCATATGAATGACCAAACACTGAAAAATCATACATAAAAACTTCCATGATATTTTCTACAAGTCCACTGAAAATAGACATCATGCATCTTTGAAATGTAGCAGGAGCATTCCATAAACCAAAAGACATGCGTCTATAAGCAAATATACCATACGGACATGTAAAAGCATATTTGTGCTGGTCCTCTGGGGCTATCGCTATTTGGTTATATCCAGAATAACCGTCTAAGAAACAGTAAAATTCATACCCCCTAACCTATCCAGCATCTGATCAATAAAAGGTAAGGGAAAGTGGTCCTTACATGTAGCACTGTTAAGTGCTCTGTAGTCGATGCACATCCTCCAGCCTGTGACAAGCCTGTGAGCAATCTCCTGGCCACTCTCGTCTTTAATGACTGTTGTTCCCCCCTTTTTGGCCACCACTTGGGTGGGGCTCACCCATTCACTGTCTGAAATGGCATAAATCATGCCAGCATCCAAAAGTTTCATCACCTCCTTTCGCACCACTTCCTGCATGATTTGATTTAGCCTTCGTTGCGGTTGCACCTTGGGCTTGTATCCTTCCTCAAGTAAAATCTTGTGCATACAAATAGAAGGGCTAATACCCTTGATGTCAGATAATGACCACCCAATAGCAGATTGGTGGTCTCTCAATACCTTCAGTAATCCCTCTAATTGACCAGAAGATTGTAGGGTTTTTCCGTGAACCGAATCACCAAAACTAAACTGAACTGGATCGGATCTATGGATATTGCTCACAATTCAAATTCTCAAAACCCTAGCATGCTCCTATGAATTTAATACGAAGAATTGTGGATTTAGGGTTTACCGTAACTCCGTAGTCTCTGAACCGATCTTTCGCGTTTGAATTCCAAATCTCAATTCAACCACGCGATTCGAATTGTCTGCGGAAACAGAAATTAGAAGCCTAATCTCTAAACAAATTCAAAGACAAAGGAGGAGCAAGAGAAAGAAATCTGTTCTCCAGATTAGATCTTCAGATCTGTATCCCGGCGCTGTTCAGATCTACTACTGGTGAGGACTTCGTAGATCTGTGGCTTGAGCAAGACCAGAATTCGAAAATTCTCCTCATTTTCTTCTCAAAATCGGTGCCTCCCTCTCTCTCTACGTTTAGTGTGTTTCAACTGTCATGTGATAAAATTACAACTTATGAGAGAGAGCTATCTATTTATAGACCTAGGGTTGGAAACCCTAATGGGCCATTTTGGGCTCAATTCAGCACACTTGTTGGGCCAGACCTGGGACCTAATGCAAATAATAAAGTGGGCCTCCAATTAATTAATTCCCATGTCCACAACCCCGGACACAATTAATTAATTAATATTAATTCTTTTTCACCACATAATTAATACTGACTTACCCCTTTATTACCACGTTGTGAGAACGGGCTGCATTAATTGAGAATCCCCATATTTAACGTTACCAGACATTCATTAATTAATCGGAGCCTCTGACAAGCTCTAACTACAATTAATTAATATCTTATTATTCCTGAGTAGTACCACTCAAACCTTATCACTCGTGCCTGAACTTAATCAGCCTGCAGGACTTTGGCACGATGAATGTTATTGAGCTCCTCAGAGAATGTCCCCATCCTATTACTCGGATATGGATACTCAAACCCAGTCTCAGGCAGTACTACACGAACCGTTGTTACCCAAGATGTGGATATACGAGCGCGCTGTGTTGGCTCTCCACCTTGGCAAGTCAAAGCAACAGTCAATCCGTGCAAACCCCTGAACCTTCGTTAGGGTTTGGACTCAATCAAAACGAGATCTTGCATTCGCTGATGTCAGACAGACGAATACATCTCAACGGTTCATCAATACGCCACCTCTTGCGTACCGGCATGTCAAGTAACCAAGACAAGCTACTTATTCTGACAATGCCGCAGCCATCCGGACAGTCGTATCCTCATATGCTGTCTCGGCTGTGATTATGTTTATGTCTCACTAGGTCAAGTGATCATATTGTCTTCATGCGATCTACTACACGCAGCAAGATCATCACTATCGATGAGACAAGAGGATACATTTGTTCATACATGCAGTTTGTTAAGCAGATAGGAGAAATAAACCGTTGTATACACATTGTAATAAATGCTTTCAGTATACAAAACCCATCAATCTCCCACTTATACTCAAAGCATAACTAAGCTATTACAGAGTATGCAGTCCGTCTATCTAACTTGCTATCTCGTTAACCACTATCAGTGGTCGGCATCCACCTCAGACCAAGCTCACGAATATGTCTTTCGTAAACCTTCTGCGGCAAGCACTTTGTGAATGGATCAGCAAGATTGTCAGCAGTGTCAATCTTCTTAATTTGCACATCGCCCCTCGATACGATTTCTCGTATGATATGGTACTTTCTCTCTATGTGTTTGCTTGCCCTGTGAGACCGCGGTTCCTTTGAGTTTGCTACTGCACCAGAGTTGTCACAATAAATTGTGATGCTCCTCGGCAAACTCTGAATCACGCCCAACTCTAAAAGGTAATTCCGGAGCCATACCCCATCTTTCGAGGCTTCGGAAGCGGCGACATATTCCGCCTCCATGGTGGAGTCAGCAATGCATTTCTGCTTTGAGCTCCTCCAAGATACAGCCCCACCTCCCAGGGTAAACACATATCCTGAGGTCGATTTCTTCTCATCCTGGTACCCTTGGAAATCCGAATCTGTATAACCCACAGGGCACAAATCCTCACCTTGATAAACTAGGCAGAAATTCCTAGTTCTCTTCAAGTACTTGAGGATATGCTTTACAGCAGTCCAGTGCGCCTGTCCAGGGTTAGACTGATATCTTGCTACCATGCCAACAGCATAACAAATATCAGGCCTGGTACACAACATTGCATACATGAGACTTCCTACCGCTGAGGCGTATGGTATAAGACTCATATAATCTTTTTCCCGCTGTGTCTGAGGACACTGCCCGATAGAAAGATGAACGCCATGACGGAAAGGTAGCAAGCCTTTCTTGGCGAGTTGCATGTCGAACCGGGCAATCACAGTATCCACATAGGATGCCTGGGATAAGCTCAACATTCTTCTCTTACGATCTCAAGAGACCTTAATCCCAAGAATGTAGCCAGCCTTACCCAAATCCTTCATTTGGAACTGTTCGGATAACCAAATCTTGATCTCTGACATCACTCCCTCGTTGTTTCCAAATAGGAGTAGGTCATCAACGTATAGTGCAAGGAAAACCACGCTCCCACTGACACAAAGTCGGTAAACACAACTTTCATTCTCCAACTGTGCAAATCCATAAGATTTAATGACATCATTGAAACGTAAGTTCCACGACCTCGAAGCTTGATTAAGTCCATACAAGGACTTCTTAAGCTTCCAGACAAGATGTTCTTCGCCCTTCCGTATGTAACCCTCGGGTTGCTGCATATAGATGTCCCTACCTTCTTCAAGGTAACCGTTTAGGAAAGCGGTTTTGACATCCATCTGCCATATCTCGAGGTCCATTCGCGCAGCTATGGCAAGGAGTATCCGGATGGACTTGAGCATGGCTACGGGTGAAAAGGTTTCGTCATAGTCAATGCCCTCTTTCTGACTATAACCCTTTGCCACCAGCCTGGCTTTAAAAGCCGTAACCTTTCCATCCGCCCCTTTCTTTCTCTTGTATACCCATTTGCACCCTATGGCCCTAAAGTCATCCGGCAAAATGGTTTTCTCGTATACATCCATAGCAGTTATGGATTCTATTTCAGAATCCATGGCGATTTGCCATTTGGCAACATCCTTGTCCTGCACTGCCTTATCGTAAGTCAAAGGGTCAGAGTCCTCATGTCCGTCTTCCGGGCTCAAGTCCGAAGACTCACCCACGAACATGTATCTTTCCGGCTGGAAAATAACTCTCCCACTACGACGAGGCATCGGTGCCGTGCCAGTAGTAGGTGCAGTAACTTGTGGTTCTGCACCTTGCACTGAAGAACGCGCATGTGGTGCTGAACCTCCCACAGGTGCACCCACATTCGCACGTTCCCCTTCCCTTGGAATTGCATTCTCATTCTCAATTTCTTGAAGAACGATATCACTCCTTGACTTGTGATTACTCACATACTCGTCCTCCAAGAATCTAGCGTTGGTGCTAACAACCACTCTTTGACTCTCAGGACAGTAAAAGTAACCACTTTTCGTTTGCCTGGGATACCCTATAAACAACATTACTTTTGACCTGCTTTCTAACTTATCGGGTTCCTTTGACATTACGTGTGCCAGACAGCCTCATACTCTAAACTTGCACAAACTGGGTTTGCAACCAAGGAAGAGCTCAGCAGGCGTCTTAGGAACTGATTTAGAAGGCACCACATTAAGCACGTAAGCCGCTGTTTCCAATGCGTAGCCCCAAAACGAAATAGGTAAGCTTGCATAACTCATCATTGATCTTACCATCTCTAGAAGAGTCCTATTTCTTCTTTCTGCTACACCATTTTGCTGGGGAGTACCCAGTGCAGTCCATTGGGATGTAATCCCATTCTCTGACAAATATTGCAGGAACTCGTTACCTAGGTATTCGCCACCAGATCGCAGTGACTTGATAGTTTTCCCGACCTTTTCTACTTCAGCCTTGAACTCTTTGAATTTCTCAAAGCATTCAGACTTGTAGCGAAGCAGGTAAACGTATCCGTACCTTGAGTAATCGTCAATGAAAGTGATGAAGTACTCATACCCTCCACGAGCCTGTGTGGACATCGGTCCACATAAGTCAGAATGGATCAACTCCAACACCTCCTCTGCTCGAGACTGACTAGCCTTGAAAGGCCTAGTAGACATCTTGCCCTCGATGCAGGATTCGCAGACTTGATAAGGTACAGCCCGGACTAAGTCCAATGTACCGTCATCTGCAAGTCTTTGAATCCGCTTCAAGCTGATGTGACCAAGTCTCAAGTGCCAGAGATATGTAAGATCCTCATTAGAAGAAGTAAGTTTTCTCTTCCTGGGATTAT
Source organism: Plectranthus barbatus (assembly GCA_026898455.1). Classification (NCBI taxonomy): domain Eukaryota; kingdom Viridiplantae; phylum Streptophyta; class Magnoliopsida; order Lamiales; family Lamiaceae; genus Plectranthus; species Plectranthus barbatus. The sequence goes on from JAPKLW010004749.1 coordinate 8,416, forward strand.
CAATTTCGGATGAATTACATGCAATGCTTGCGGAAGATTTATGATTACAGTTAACAATATAGAGAGAATTATTCAGCATTCCACGACAGATAACACCGTTATTACCAATGATAGAAACACCACTATCAAAAATAACTGAATATCCATCAACATAAAGTTTGGAAACTGAAATAAGGTTTCGCCGAAAATTTGGCTCGTACAAAATATCTCTCAATATTAAAACTGAATTATCAAAATACAAGGTGAAATCTCCAATGGCAGCTGCACTCACTTGTGCTGCGTTCCCCATTGAGATGGTAACCTCGTCATTCTTCAGCACCCTCCTTGGTGTGAATCCCTGCAAAATGTAACAAACATGATCAGTAGCTCCAGTATCCACTACCCACGAATGAGTAGAAACCGATGCTAAACATGTTTCCGTTACAAATGCAAATGACGTACCTTGTCCTTTGGTATTCGGACAATCCACCTTTCCGCATCCAGCACACTCGTTCTCCTTCGAAGTGACCTTGATTCTCTTCCCCTTTCTAGACTCGCTGTCACTGCCTGCTCTTCTGAGCTTGCTTTCAGCACCGTCATCTCCAACTTTAGAAGTTGTCGAACCAGTGCTAGAACAAGACATAACAGGTTTCCGTGCTCGCATGGTAGCCTGCTCCGCTACAAGGTCCTCAAGCAGCTCATGCAGAGCATACTCTCCCTTTGCAGCAGCAACCACCTTAAAGTCATTAAAGGATTCCAGAAGGAATTCAGGATGATATCAATCTCGCCTTGCGCACTGATATTACCACCCCGCACAGTAAACTGTCTTATGAGATCAACCATTGACATCATGTGCGTTGTCATCGAACTATCCTCAACCATCTTCTTGCACACAAGATTGTGCACAAGTTTTCAGTTAGTAGTTCGCTCCACTTTGCCATAGGCTATCGAGAGTTCCTTCCAAAGTTCTCCAGCCATTTCGAGGTAATCAAACTTACGCCTCAATTCTCTAGACAGAGAACCCATGATGAGCCAAAAAGCGGACCCATCAGCATCCTCCCATCTATCATAGAATTGGCGCTCAAGTTCACATATCCCTCTTTCAGAGCGCAACAGTGGATCCATGTAAAGAACATGTGCTTGATTTTTCAGATAAAGGACGTGTTTGATGCAAAAACTCCATTCAGGAAAGTTTGGACCAGTAAGAGGATTGAGAGCAAGTATATGATCGACAGTAGACATAGACATATCTGAAAACAAATAAATTCTTAAATAAGAATATGCACGTAGAACTTTGAAAACAAATGCATTGAAAACATTTTAATAAATCAAATACAAATGTTTTCCACTAATTGCCCAAGAGTTCCCACCGCAAGCTACACTCGTAGACGTTTACGATGTCACCCTCGACCAGAACTGCGGGTTTTAAGCCCCAATCCATTTAATTTCACTACCATGTCAGGAACCTTATGACACTAGATCGACAGAAGTCCTACGCTGACAAGAGACGAACTGAGTTGACTTTTGAAATCGGAGATAAAGTATTTTTGAAGATATCGCCCTCTAAAGGAATCATTCGTTTTGGAGCTAGAGGAAAGCTTAGACCTCGATATATTGGTCCCTACAAGATTCTAGAAAGGATTGGAGCCGTAGCATATCGTTTGGCTTTGCCACCGAGTTTTGGAAATGTTCATAATGTTTTTCACGTGTCGCAATTGCGGAAGTACATCTACGATCCAAGACACGTTATTCAACAAGATGAAGTTCAACTTCAACCTGATTTGACTTACGAAGAAGGACCAGAGGCAATCATGGATTTCAAGACGCAAGATCTCCGCAACAAGATCAATCTTGTCAAAGTTCTTTGGAAGCACCATGGTACCGAAGAAGCAACGTGGGAACTTGAAGACAAAATGAAGGAGAAGTATCCCGAGCTGTTCTTGTAATTTGTGAAATTTCGGGACGAAATTTTTTTTAGTGGGGGAGGATGTAACGCCCCTCGGAAATTTTAATGTATTTATCGATTTTTCCGAAATTTATATTTTATCATCGAATTTAATTCGAAGCTATGCGATCGATTTGATTTGGAAATTTACTATTTTGGGCATTTATTTAATTGCCAATCTTTTTTCAAGTAGAATAAATAAATATTAAATTAGTTTAATTAATCTCGATTAATTATTCGGTGATCGATATTTTCGTATCGGGATAATATCGATCGATAAATATTCGTGTATCGACGAAATATCATGGTCTCCCGTGCAATGACGCGAGGAGATGTGGAGTTGACGTGAGGTGATGTTAAAGTAACCGATGTGACAAGCGAATGACAACCACTTTAACCTTTTTGACTTTCGGAATTACAAAGTTACCCCTCACCTCCCTCTATAAATATAACCTTCTATCTCACTCCACCATTTTCACTTTCTCTCCCAAAACTCTCTAGAATTTCTCCGGCAAGATTTCCGACGACATTCCGGCGAGCTCCGACGAAGCTCCGGCGAGGAGATTTTAAGGTAAAGTTATACCTTTTCGGAACCCTCTCTTCGTTTCCTTTCCACTTCCAACCTTAGATTTCTATTCCTTTTTGTTTTGAAGTGGGAAATCGACGAATCAAAGGTTGATCAAGCTCACGAGGACTTATAAACGTCTTAGAGGTATAAATTGAACCTCCCTCTAGCTATTTTATCGATTTAAACATGTTATGGTTTATGCCCTAGTTTTTAAATGTTATGATCTAGGCTTAATCTTGAGTTTATGAGTACGTATGCATGTTTAGCATGTTATATTATGAGCCTAGAGACGATATATCGACCTAGGAATCGATTCGTGTTGATTTTGGAGCATTTTTGGCATATTTGTCCAATATGGTAATGTTATGATTAAATCTCGATTCCAACATGTGTTTGATAGTTCGAATCATGTTTAGACTCATTATATATGATTAGGAACCATTTAGTGTTGTTAGAAATCGATTGGATGAGTCCGGATAACCGTTTGAGCCAAAACACAAAAATTTCGCCAAAGGCTTCAAGCCTCTGTTTCGACCGACACAGATTGTGTCGACCGAAATAGAGCCAAAATTTCGATCGACACAATTTGTGTCGATCGACACAGATGTTATTCCTTAATATTTTGTTGTCAACCCTTGTAGCGTTCGACACACCTCATTTCGATCGACATTCTTGACATAATAAGCCATTTCGTTCGACATGCTTGGTGTCGGTCGACACACTCATGATTTCGATCGACACACTTGGTGTCGGTCGACACACACATACTTCGGTCGACATTCCTTCCTGTCGACCGACACAAACTAAACCGGTCGACACATGCTTCGGTCGACACACATGTATGTCCAACATCCATGTCGATCGACACCACCTATGTCGATCGACACAGACGCATAACTTGGAATCCTTAACTTTCATTCTTCAATCGATTCAACTTATCGTTCATATCCTTTGATATCCCTTCGATTGATTGAATTATACAGCAATATCTAATTTCTAAATTCCTCCTTCAATTAATTGAATTCCAATTTCGATCGATATTCCTTGTATCAATCGACAATGAGATGTTATCTTCCATAACTTCTCCAAGAATCTTTTCAATTCAAATCAATTGATTTGCTTGACCAAACTCTTGTAACTCGAACTTCCTTCGAAGCTTACTGTTAAACCAAACTTGTTTAACCACAACCTTTGAAATCTAAATTCGATCTTTGTCTAAGATCAAGAGCCTCTTCAATTACTTTGTTGAAACAACTTGGTGAGTTCTTATACTCTCAAGCAATGTACGATGATTCATAATGAATATGAAACATCTTTCCATCTTAAGCTCTTGAAAGTACTTAGTCACTTGACAAAGTCATTCATTTTGTTCAATCAACTTGAACTACTACTCATGTTTCTTAAATTAATGCTCGATATTGAACCACGAGCTGTTGATGTAACGTTTGACTACCTTGTTCGTCAAACTAAATTTCCAAAGTCATACTTCCATATCCTTATCCGACGGCTCAACTTGAGAAGTCCAAGATCGATTAAGAGTTTAGAATTATTTGATGAGTTAGATTTTAAATAAATCTATTATCCATTGAGGATTTACCCGTATTCCTTATGACATAGGAAGGAAGGGGCAAGGAGAAGGTCAATTACTAGATCAACAGACCGCATAATCGCACCAACTCAAGGTGAGCTTTCTTTTACCCTATATCGTGGGCTAAAATAAAATAAAATGATGTTTTCTTTTCAAAGAAATCAAGCATGAGATAAAATGATTTGCTTTAAATGCTTTGTCATCGCCTACTGTTTGTGTTTGCTATCTGTCCTCTCTGTGGGGGAATCCCACTTAGAGAAGAACATTGCACGTGGGAACGTGAATGTTGACTACGCGTATTGCGAGTCTATTACGATCGTGCTCGGTTGGTATGGAAAGATGCCACGGGTTAGTGCACTATGATGCTATCATGTTAAAGGGGTCGCGCCCTACATGGACTAGCATTGTGACTGTGGTTGGTGGCCACCTCCCAGTCACATATTTAATTGCAGATAGTTTAACTATGTAAAAGAGCTAGCTCATTCATAAAATGTTTTGGTGCCATGGGAGGATTTCAAACTTAAAAACCCAATGTGCAACCCGATTACAAAGGCATGACAAACTTATATATGTATGTTTTCGGGCATGTGTTCACTAAGTACAAATTGTACTTAGCCCCTCGCATTATTTCTAAAATGCGCAGGATAATAGAAGATTTGGAGCAAGAGTACGAGGTAGCAGAGGAGTGGAGCTGAAGACTCACCTTTTGTAATAGTTAGATGCGGAAGTGTGTATATTCATATACATACTTCCTTGATAACTTTCCGCTGCTAAACTCATTGTCTTTTGATTAGACTTTTGTTATCATTAATTCTGTTAAAACTCTGATATCTGATTCACTCAAGAAGCTACGATCCCTTCTTGAGGAGGCACCCCTCTTATATCTTTTGCTTAACTTGGGACAAGTGTGATGATTCTTTCTTATTCGCTTGAACTATTCTTGTTAATTGATATCCCAAGTGCAAGTCTCATTCCCGATGTGCCTCAATTCTCTTATTTAAGTCTTGTTTATAAATTGGGGCGTGACATTTGCAAAACTTCATTGAGATCTGTGGAACGATACGAATGAATGGAGTCCCTGAGGATGCTATAAGGTTAAGATTGTTACATTGAGAGATAAAGCAAAGTCCTGGTATGCTACATTGGATAGAAATGCCACCCTTACATGGGCTGATTTGAGATCCAAGTTTCTGCTCAAGTTCTTTCCTCCAAGTAAGACTATCAAATTGCAAGGGGAGATTACTCAATTTCAGCAAATGGGAGATGAATCTCTATATAAAGCATGGGAAAGATATCGAGATTTATTGAGGCGATGCCCACAATATGGATTCTCGGAGGATCAACAGATTTGTCAATTCTATAGAGGATTATCACCAGCAACTAAGTCGATTGTGGATGCTTCTGCTGGAGGATCTATTTTGAATCGAAGCTCAGGAGATGCTATGAGAATTCTTGAAGAGATGGCTATGAATATCTATCAATGGCCAGCAGATAGACAAATACTGAGGAGAATAGCCCAAGTAGAGGATCCAGCGGTGGTTACTTTGAAAGATGAGATGGTGAAATTAACAAAACAGATGGCTATGACGAACACTTCCAATAATGGAGAGGGATTTAATGTTGGAGTAAGTCAAAGTCATGAGCACAATTCTGAGGATGTCCACTATGTGAATCAGTATGGAGGACGACCTTTCAATGCATATGGTGGAAATCAAGGTGGTCAAAATTTTGCCCAAGGAAGAGGCAATTTCAATCAAGGAGGGGGAAATTAGTACTATCCTAACATTAGGAATCATCCTAATTTGTCGTATGGTAACCCCAACAATGCACTTCAACCACCACCGGGATTTAGTGTGAAGCATGGAGTTATTGAAGAGTCATCAAAAGGTAAGTCGGCAGAAGAATTAGTAAACACAAGAATGGAGAAGATTGAAGGTGATGTAGCATCTTTGACCAAGTATATGAAGATGATAGAAGGGCATATGGGACAACTCGCTAGTTCTTCGGGTGTTAATAGCAAATCGGGCCAATTTCTTAGTAATACGGAAGTAAACTCGAAAAATCAGTGCAATGTTATCACTTTGAGGAGTGGGAAGAGCTATGATGGTCCCTCGATGCTCAATAATGATGAACATGTTGAAAAGGAAGGAAAGGAAGAAGAAGAGATTGTTGTGGAAAGAGCTCCTTGCAGTTCTCGCGGCAATTCTGATTCAGTTCAAGGTGGTAATAAACTGAATCCACCTTTTCCTCAAAAGTTGAAGAAGAAGAAAATCGAGGATAAGTATGCCCAGTTTCTTGACATTTTCAAGAAGGTGCAAATAAATATTCCCTTGCTCGATGCTTTATAGCAGATGCCCGGATATGCAAAGTTCTTGAAGAAGGCTGTTTCACAAAAGAAGAGACATGGAGCCTTTGAAACGGTGAACCTAAATGATGAATGTAGTGCAGTGTTGCAGAAAAATATTCCAATAAAGCAAAAAGACCCTGGTTTTTTCACGGTCTCATGCGTTATTGGTGGGGTGAGTTGTGGGAGAGCTTTGTGTGATTTGGGGGCAAGCATCAATTTGATGCCTTTGTCCATTTTCAAGCGGTTGGCTATTGGAGAAATGAGACCAACAACAATAGCCTTGCAAATGGCGGATAGATCTATTTCTCATCCACGTGGTATAGTAGAAGATGTATTAGTGAAGGTTGATAAATTTGTGTTTCCAGTGGATTTTGTGGTGTTGGATATGGAGGAGGATAAAAATGTTCCTCTCATATTAGGCCGACCATTTCTCGCTACCGGAAGAACTCTTGTTGATGTTTACAAAGGAGAGCTAACTCTTCGATTCAATGATGAAGTAGTTACTTTTTTATTAAAGGATGCAATGAAGAGGGGAGAAGAGGAGTGTCACTTTATCGGAGTCCATGAATGCATAGTGGAAGATACTCTCTCTCTTTCTTTCTCTCATTTTGATGATCCTTGTGAACAATTGACTGCGGTTTTTTCTTGTGATGATGATTTTCAGGTTCAAGGAAAAGAGATGGTGGACTTTTTTAATCTACAAAGTCCAGAAGAAAAGGAGGAAGCACTCAAGAAGGATTTAGCGGAGGAAAAGAAGGAAAAGAAAGGAGCACCAATTTTGGAGTTGAAGCCATTACCTGAGCACTTGAAGTATGTTTTCTTAGGTGACAATGACACCTATCCGGTAATTGTTTCTTCTAAGCTTTCAGATGATGAATTGCAGAAGTTGCTTGTTGTGTTGAGAAAGTATAAATCTGCAATAGGCTGGACCATAGAAGACATAAGGGGGATTAGCCCTTCTATATGCATGCATAGAATTTTGCTTGAGAATGAGTATAAGCCTAAGGTGCAACCCCAGAGAAGATTAAACCCCATTATGCAAGAAGTTGTTAGAAAAGAAGTACTTAAATTGCTTGATGCGGGTATGATTTATGCTATATCAGATAGTGAGTGGGTTAGTCCTACTCAAGTTGTTGCTAAGAAAGGGGGTGTTACTGTCGTAAAGGATGAGAGTGATGAGTTAATTGCTACTAGATTTGTAACGGGATGGAGAATGTGTATTGATTATAGAGCTTTAAATGCAGCAACTAGAAAAGATCATTTTCCTCTTCCGTTTATCGATCAAATGCTTGATAGGCTAGCTGGCTTTGCTTATTATTATTTTTTAGATGGTTACTCGGGATATAATCAGATAATGATTGCTCTTGAGGACCAACATAAAACAACATTTACTTGTCCTTACGGAGTTTTTGCATATAGAAGAATGTCTTTTGGTTTATGCGACGCACCTGCCACTTTTCAAAGGTGTATGATGGCAATTTTTGATGGATTAATTGAGAACATAATGGATGTCTTCATGGATGATTTCTCTGTCTTTGGCTCTACTTTTGATGTTTGTTTGTCTAACTTGTCTCAAATTTTGCAAAGATGTGATGAAACTAATCTAGTGTTGAACTGGGAGAAATGTCACTTTATGGTGACCGAAGGAGTTGTACTGGGACACAAGGTATCATCAAAAGGGCTTGAGGTAGATAGAGCCAAGATTGTCGCAATCGAGAAGCTTCCGCCGCCCACAACTGTGAAGGCTGTATGAAGTTTCCTTGGGCATGCTGGATTTTATCGGCGCTTCATAAAGGATTTTTCTAAAATCTCAAAGCCTCTGTGTTCTTTACTTGTTAAAGATGTTAAGTTTCATTTTGACGATGCATGTTTAAAAGCTTTCCATGTATTGAAACAGGCTTTAGTGAGCGCACCAGTTCTCATCAACCCAGATTGGAATGAAGACTTTATTCTCATGTGTGATGCAAGCGATGTGGCAGTAGGAGCAGTTCTTGGGCAGAAAAAGGAAGGGTTATTCCGGGTGATTTATTATTCTAGCAAGGTTCTTGATCCAGCTCAAAGTAACTACACCACGACTGAGAAGGAGTTTTTGGCAAATGTCTTTGCTTTTGAGAAGTTTCGGGCATACCTTGTGGGAACCAAGACTATTGTCTACACAGATCACGCGGCAATTAGGTATCTTTTTGCCAAGAAGGATGCTAAACCTCGTTTAATTCGGTGGGTGTTATTATTGCAGGAATTTGATTTAGAAATCAAGGACAGGAAGGGTTGTGAGAATGTGGTAGCTGACCACCTTTCTCGTTTGGAGAACCTTGTTGAAGGTGATGACATGTTGGTGGAAATTAAAGACTCTTTTCCTGATGAGCAGCTGTTGTGGGTTGAGAGTCAAGTTGCATGGTTTGCGGATATAGCAAATTGGGTTGTTGCTAGAATTCCTCCTCAAGGTCTCTCTACTTGGCAGGAGAAGAAATTTTTCAGTGAGGTGAAGTTTTATTATTGGAATGAACCATTCTTGTACCGGAGATGTGCTGATACAGTGATCCGAAGATGTGTGCCTCAAGAAGAATGGATGAAGGTTATAGAAGATTGTCATGCTTCACCTACAAGAGGTCATTTTTCAGCTAATCGAACAGCCATGAAAGTTCTTACATGTGGATTTTATTGGCCTTCTATCTACAAAACGTGTAGGGAATTGTGGGTAGGTGTGACAAATGTCAAAGGATGGGTACAATTTCTAAGAGAGATGAGATGCCGCTCAGTAGCAACTTCGTTGTTGAGTTGTTTGATGTGTGGGGCATCGATTTTATGGGTCCATTTCCATCTTCAGGAGGTAATCGTTACATTCTTCTTGTTGTTGAGTTTGTATCCCGATGGGTGGAAGCAATTGCAACACCTACCAATGATTCGAAAGTGGTGTTGAAATTCTTGAAGAAAAATATTCTAACAAGATTTGGAGTGCCTCGGGTGTTGTTAAGTGATGGAGGTTCCCATTTCTGTAACTAGTGGTTGGGGACTCTTCTGGCTAAATATGGCGTGACACATCGTGTGACCACAACTTATCATCCTCAAGCTAACGGTCAAGCTGAGTTGGCAAATAGAGAAGTGAAACAGATTTTGGAAAAGACTGTGGCATCGGGGAAAGATTGGGCTTTCAAGTTGGAGGATGCTCTTTGGGCATATCGAACCGCCTATAAGACCCCGATAGGTATGTCTCCTTATCAGTTGATCTATGGTAAATCTTGTCATTTGCCAATGGAGGTGCAACATAAGGCATTTTGGGCAGTTAAAAAGTTGAATTTTGAGTTTCATAAAGCTGGGGAAGAAAGAAAACTAGCTTTGAACGAGTTAGATGAATTCAGAGTGCAAGCTTTTGAAAATTCATGTATATGTAAGGAAAGGGCGAACATATTTCATGATAAGCATATCAAAAATAAGGAATTCCATCCCGGAGATCAAGTTCTTTTGTTTAACTCTCGACTTAAGTTGTTTCCAGGAAAGCTGAAGTCAAGATGGATGGGTCCTTTTGTTGTTTCTAGACTGGTGGGGAATGGTTCGTTTGAATTACAGGGAAAGAATGGAGATTTGTTTGTGGTGAATGGGTAAAGAATGAAACATTATTTAGATCCAGTTCAAACAATGGAGATTCCATTCATTCATTTCCCTATTTGTTGATCTACACGTGAGGTATTGTCAAGTCTACGACGTTAAACAATGACGCTTATTGGGAGGCAACCCAATGTTAATATTTTTTATGTTTAATTGTTTTATGTGCTTTCTTTATTCAAATGTGGTGTAATGATATTTTATGGAGAATTTCAGGAAGTTGGGAGAACTTGAGAATGAAACAGACGAGAAGAAGAGGATGAGCTTCGGAGAAAAGTGGTAGTGTGAAGAAAACTTAAGGCTCGAACGAAAACCGACCGCACCAAAGAATGACTGAAACAGCCCTGCGCGCGCGGTGAAGCAGTGCGGTCAGGGCGCGGGCGAATGTTGACCGCGCCAGAGGCTGAACCAGCATGCCTTTTTGGCATGGCCTTCGAACTCGGGTGAAGACGCGGTCGCGGCGCGGTCCGAAGTGACCGCGTCGACGACGCGCAGGTTCGATTTGATTATTTTCTCTCTCCATTTTAAACACTTTTCTCTCCCTCTTTTCAACACTTTTCTTTTCATTTTCCTCACAAACGAAAATTCCTCTTCTTCCTCTCATCTTTTGCTTCAAATTCAAGCAAATTCCACCGTTGGTTTTCCAATTTCTTGCAAAAATTGTCAAACCCAACACCTACACTACATCTTTCACCGTTTAAAATTCCAAAATTCCCCATTTTACTTCATTTCGAAAGTTAGGGATTTCATTTACTCTTGAAGTAATTGTTCTTCATTCCAAGGTAATTTTCGGTATTTCACTTCCTTACTTTTGTTCTACGTAGTGAATTTTCATACTTGTCAAGTTCAATTGAGTTTTTGTTACATATGGTTGTTTATGGATTTTCATTATGAATAGAATGATGGTTTATTTGATTTTGTTGAAGTAATCTAGGTTGATGCATTTAATTGTTTTGGCATTGATATAAATTCATTTTTGAAATGCATTGACATAATTACCTTGAAATGTTATTTTTGTGGTGAAGTAGAATGGGAATGTTTGGAATAAAAGTAATTGAGTGTTTTTATGTATATATTTGATGTTTGTTTAAATTTAGTAGTTTATATGTTTTAATTACTTTGTTATTAGTTTTTGTTGTTAGTTATAAGTTCTTGATTTCTTGTTGTTAGCTTATTATAAAAAAAAATTAAAATATATATATATATATATATATATATATATATATATATATATATATATAATATACTAATATGTTTTCAATGTAGGTACCCTTCCTAGTATTCTTTGATTTCAATATGGTGAGAACAAGTAAAAACAGAGGGGGGTCATCTTCAAGAGTTGAGACAGAAAGGATATATACAAGTGCAGATCCTGAGTTCTACGATCTTCATATTCGTAATAAGCAGCATCGAGCTCGATTTGCTATTCTCTCCGAGTTAGATTTGAATTGTTCAAGAGTGGCTGATGTAGAAGAAATTGAACACTTGGGGATACTTGCTAATGTGGAGCAGATGTTCGAAAATTTAGGGTGGAAGAAGGTTTTGACTACTCCACAAAAGACTTACCCTAAGGCCGTGCTGGAAATTCTGAGCACCTTTGAGGTTACTAAAAGAGGGAGAGTGCATCAACCTGTTGAGTTTGAATTTCGGTTTGATAATGAAAAATGGGTTATGACTGTACCGGAGGTGAATGCAATTTTTGAGTGCCCATCCAATGGCAATTATAAAGATCCCACAACAGGAGGCCCTCATGAGTTTTGGAAATCGATCACTGAGCGATGTTTTCATCCTTATAATACCAGTAAAGCTAAAGCTTCTATGATAAGGAACCCAGTGTTCAGTGGATCGGGAGTGAATTTTGGGGCTTTGCTTGTTGATCAATTGGTGAAGCAATCTCAGCTTTTCAAGGGCACTATTTGCATTGGAGGTATGCATACTCCAATCATTTTAAGTATCGTGGATCGCATACGAGGATTTAATGAGTTATCGGGTGATTTGAAGGTTAATCTTGCGGCACTCCGATCGATGCACATCATAACTGTTGAAGGAAATCAATACTTTTGGTGCAACGAAATGGGGGTAATTTTTGACTTCCGAGCCAAACTCTCACTTTTGTAATGGGCATGACTTGTAAGGATAATTGGTTGATGAATACTCCTTCTCACAATGATTGGATGACATTGCATGGAGGAGGTAATGAGGATGACGATGAAGATGATGATGAAATGCATCCATTTTCACCAATACCTGAGCATGTTCCATCATCAAGTCAAGGAGGACATCATCGAGTTCCATCATCAAGTCAAGGAGGACATCGTCGTACTAGGGGAGAGACTTCGGATGACAGGATTGCAAGTATTGATTCCCGATTGACAACTTGGGAGGAACAAAGAGGTGTGATGAGAAGTGATATCATGGCTACAAGATGGGCAGTTCAGAATTTAGAAGGACAGATGCAACAAATGGGTGTCGCTATGCAGGGGCTTGATTCTCGAACTCTAGCTATGCAGCGGCAACATAATCAAATGTACGAGATTTTGCAGCGCTTTGAAGCTTATTCTACAGCGCAAGGACACTGGACACGCCCACCTACTCCTCCGAAATGAGGTACCGTGGTTTCAACACAAGTCTTTTTCTCCACTAAACTTATTCTTTGTTAAGAAATAAGTTTGGGGGAGGGGGATGGTAAACTTGTGTTGTAACCACATCTACTGTTTTATATCTTATTTTAGTTTAAGTGTTCAATTATGTTATGTTTAAATTTAAATTGTACTTAGGATGTTCAGTTATGTTTGGAATTACGAGTGGTTTTATTGACCCATGCACTTTGATATCGTCAATGATGATTTCTTGTTTTGAAAAATGAAAAGTTAAGTGATTGGGTGCTGATTTGATTTAAGATTACATGTTTGTGGGTAATTTGAGGTTGCTACTTGAACTATTTTTACCCTGTGAGTATTTGAGTTGATTGTGGAAATTACAATCTTTTCTTGTGGAGAGTTTGGCATGAAAATGTATAAAAATCCTAGAACTTGCTTTATTATCTTATTTGAGACCATATTGATGTGCATGTGAATTGGATATGATTTAAGGTCATTCTTGTTAGCCATTTGAGCTTTTTCATATCCCGTATTGTTTTTAGCCGACTCTTGTTATCCCATTTGAGCCTTATAGCCATTTTATTGAAAAACATGGATGATAGGAGGATTGGAGATTTGTATGGGAACCTTTGATGGTGTTGTAGAGAAGGGGGTGATTGTGTTGATTAAGAATGAAATGAAAATTTTGTAGTTATGAATCCTCTATTTTTATGTTCTTATAGAAACGTAAATATATAAATATTTATATATTTATATATATTATAAAAAAAAGAAGTAGAAGAAATAAAAAAAATAATTAAAAAAAATATAATTAAAAAAAAGGGTGAAGTTTGATATTATTATTATTATTATTCATTAGTAGAATTTTAGTATTACGGGATTCATGGAAATTATGCTTAATGATTGGTTGTTTTTGAGGTGTAAGTTGAGGAATAGATGATTTAGTCTTTTGGGTGAATGAGTTTTACTTTCCATATATTCCTACCTTAAACCTTGAGCCTACATTACAACCATTAAAAGCCCTCTTTGATCCTTTCTGGCACATACTAAGTGGTGGAAAAAATGGATTTATTGCAAGCTTATGGTGAAAGATTACATTTTTTATGATTCAATGAGTGATTGTAACTATCTTGAGGGTTGAGTGATGAATTTCTATCCTGTGAGGTGAATAGTTGTTGTAGCAACCTTATGTTACCTTTATTCATGTGTCTTAATGATATGATGTGCTATTGCTTAAAAATAGTTTTATCGCTGAGACATATGTTATCTTGGGTGCATCCAAACTCGTGTTTCTTGTTTTCTTTCTTGTTCTTGTTCGAGGACGAACAAGGATTTAAGTTTGGGGAGTTGATAAACACTCGTTTTTCAAATATTTCTGTAGTTTAATTAGTCTTTTAATGAAGTTTATTTGCATGTTATAGTCTTAAATATGTTGTTTAGTGTTGAATTATTTTAATTATTATAACATGTGATAATTATGCTATTTTAGTGTAGTTTTAGTTAAATGTTGTGCAGGTACTTAACCGTGAATAAGTCTGAAGTTTGAAGAATTGAAGTTTAATCAACTTAGGAGATTTGACCGCGCCAAACACGAAGGAAAGAAGCAGTAAAGATGTGGTCAAGGCGCGGAGAAGCAGTTCGGTCGAGAAGAGACTGGGCCAGAGAGTGGTACAAAGAGCTGAGGAGACGCGGTTGAAAGGCTCGACCGTGGCGCGGTCGAGGTGCAGTAGTGTTAGACCGTGGCGTTGTCGACAGTTAGTGTGCCTTGATGCAATTTTCTTCATTTTCTTTGGCGATTCTTCCACATAATTGGCATCCACGACTTTTGTTCCTGCACATCTATATATAGTTAGTTTTTAGAATTTAAAAAAAAAAGAGAAAAAAAAATAGTTCAGAGAAGTGGCATAGAAGTTTTCCAGTTTTCACTCTGACTTTTGTGGAAGAACGTAGGAATTTCTTGTGTTGATATTGTGGAGTTCGTCTACAAACTTCTACCGGGCTTATTTTTCTACCTTAATTTCTATTTAAATGCTATGTTTTATTAGTTGTTTGAGTTCAAATTTTAGTATGTGTAGTTAAATTTTATAAATTGGGGTTTTGGTGTTGTAAAGTTGAATATTATACATCAGATCGTCATCTTGTTATTATTTCCTTCTTGAAATAGTTTGTTGTTCTGTGTTTGATACTGATGAATTTTGATGCAATGGACGACAAACCTGTTGTAGAAACTCTTAGTCAATTTCGCATGACTTTTGTTAATATTGACTAAGGAAACAAGAATAATAATATTGCTAGTCTTATTTCTTTGATCTAAGAGGTATAATTAGTAGTAGGGTGTTTAACCAAGTTGAACTGTTGGATTTGTTTGATTTTCAATCTTTGATCAAAGTTCTGATTGAATGAATCCAAATTATTGCTATCCTTGACATAATAATTTATTTATTTCTTGGTTTGCTCACTTTTTCGAGATTAAAATGGTGTGATAATGAAGGACGATCTAGTGTATAGTTCAGTTTTACATACCTTCAATCCAATGTTTCTTAAAATCTGAATCAGTCGTAGTATTTAGTCTGTTTATAAAGAAATTAATTCCTTTGCTTGTGAAATTTTATATTCAAATTCAATCTCAAATCATGTTTGTTTGGATAATGAAGAAGAAAGATTAGGTAGTATTCAATTGTAGATTCGATATCTTAATCCTTGTGGATATGATACGCTTGCTCTCTACTATTCTATATTGATCCGTATACTTGCGGTTTCCATGTCAATAATGTAGTGAACAATGGCCGCAGCTGCTGAGCTGCAAGCAAAGTTAGCAGAAGAAGCCTCACGTAAGAGAGAAGAGGATCGGAGGAAGATGTTGGAGTTTAAGGAGTGCATACTCACTACATTGGGAAATATCCCATCCAGAATGGATAGCTTTAAGCCTCCTTCTACAGTCCCTGCTGCAGAGGAAAGAATTCAGGAGAATGAACCTGTCGCAACAGCAGATTTTGATCCACCTACCAATTCATCTCAAGCACTGGCTACCACTGTCAACATACCTACCTCCCAGAATCAAATCGTGCTATCGGAGGAACACCCAGTCCTGACAATTGAGCCCCTGAGCTCCAGTACTTATCAGAAGGACCTACAACAATTCATCCATACAATGGTAGGAAGAAATATTGGGGAGCAAATAGTGCCGCTCGTGCAAGCCGAAGTAAGAAACCAAGTGCTTGAGGCAAAGGAGGAGCTTCACAACACTCAGTAGGACAACTTTGAGACCTTCTCCACCGGTCTTTTTGCTGCAATCAAAGAGGGGGAAGAGAAGAGACTAGCAGAGGAAGCAGAGCGACTAAAGGAACAAGAAGAAAGAATCTGGTGCCTCGAAGCAAGAAGAAAAAATGAAGAAGACTTGAGAAGGCAACAAGAAGAAGAAGAAAAAGAGGAACGAAGAAGGATGGAGGAGAAAGAAAGAACCAGAAGAGAAGAGAGAGAAGCTATAGTGGACAATTTCATGAAGGTAACACTCGAGAAAATTACACACTCAGTGCAATCAGCAAACTGCGTGGATTGTTGGATGTATGTGATATGTTCCTGCATGTTGCTTGATAATTATATGTGAATGTGCTACATGCTTATCTGATAAATGATTTGAAAGCCATTTATTTGAAGCAAAAATTTATAATCGTGCAATACCCTTGATATTTGAGGGGGAACATTCAAGAATCATACTGAGTCTAAGGGAGTTGAGATGCTGAGAATAGATGTGATAGGAATAATTTGTAATCTCAGTAATTAGCTTTCCCATGATCAGTTAGTTAGAACTGGGGCTTTGATCGCACCAAAAAGGGGGAAATTGTTAGGATCTATATT